>VWZY01007620.1:169491-209805 GCA_013399075.1 Chloroceryle aenea | reverse complement strand
ACGCTCCCAGGGGCTTCGGCTGCTGGGTGGTTTATGGCTATTTTTTGTTTGTTTTTGAAGGAAATCCAGTATTGCCCCATCGCACACACGACGTTTATGAATGTTGTATATCTGCACCACTGAACGCGATCGTTTCCTTCTGTTCGGGGGAGGGATGAATGGTTTCACAGGCTCACAGAACGGTAGGGATTGGAAGAGACCTCCGAATATCATCTAGTCCAGCTCCCTTGCCAGAGCAGACTCACCTAGATTTGGTCGAATCATTTCAGGGCCGTGAACCCAAATATTTGGAGCTATCAGCAGTGAGCGTAACAATGATGGCTGGCTGGCTTTCTGAAAGTCACCCGTTAGCATTAGTGTTGTCAGCAGCTTGGTGTCCCGGGAGGCACGGAGTGAAATCACCAGTAGTCCATTACATGCACCATAATGTGCCTATGACTGCAAGGAAGCAACATAACAAGCAACATAATGCATAATCCAACTCCCTGTGCATGCTGACCTGGGATTAGAAATGCCCTGTTGTCCCAAAGCTCGGGTACAGCTGTGCAGACCACCTCCTGCACACACTGACCTGGGGGAAGATGTCTTAAGCGAAGGGTAGAGAGGAAGGGAGCATGGATCGCTGGCTATAATTACCTGGGCATATCCGCTTCAGTCAAATTCTTGTTTCTGTTTGGCATTCCCATGTGGTAGCCTTTGCGTTTCAGCCTCTTCTGCTCTCTGCATTTGACACACCACTGCACAAGAGGCTGTTTAGGTACAGCTCCTCTCGTGTCACTAAAGAGATCATAATACAATATGATCAAGAGATAAAACCTTATTATTGGTCTTAAATGCTATGATAGCTTTTAGAATTTCATCTAAAAAAGCACTTCTTCAAAACAAAACATGAAGTTAAGCCTATCTGTACATAGGCACCATGGGATTTTCAGAGATACTGGACAACTGCAACTAGCCATCAGTGCAGATCATACTTGAAGCTTGGGCTGCAAGTAGAGCTTAGAGAAAGTCACATTTCATGAGTCTGAGATTATGCAAGGAGACCCATCCCATCCCTTGGACAGCCTTCTCTGACATTACCTACGCAAATCTCAACTTCCAGCTACAGCTGGGTACTGCTGCCTGCCTGGCTTTTATCAGGCTGGGCTTGGATAAATACAGTCAGAAAACACCATCGTTAACAATGTGTTCTTAAGAAACCAAAAAGATGCAGAGGAGATTTTAAAAGAGGGGAGCGGCTGTCTTTTTAAGCATTTTGTTTGGAGTGGCCTGTAATTTGGGTCTTCAGCTCTGCATGTCATGTTGGAAGTCTGGTGCTGACGTTCTCCACCACAAAACTTTAAACTTTCCTGTTTAGAGCTGGAACATTTTTATCTTCCTTGACTGGTTTTGGATGATGAGAAAAAAAAAAAAAAAAAAGGATTAATCCAAAAGAACATAAATATTTCACGAGGCTTTTTAAAGCCATACTAAGCATCATACTTGCTGCTCCAAGTGATATAAAGCAGGAATAGCCAAGCAGTCACCATAACAGGATATTTTCCAGAGCCAAAGGAATGCTGAGGTGTTCCACACACACTGAGCCTAAGCTGGCTGGAAAATACTGAGATTGTTGTTCCCTGTTGTAGCAAATATCAGGTGTACAGGTGCCTAAAATGTTCTCATTGACACTGAGTGTCAGAATCCAGAAAGTCTCAGCTGAAGGACTTCTTCAATACTGTTATTAGTAGGATATTATAATCACTGCAAACATTTAAAAGCTGGCACCCGCTATTCAAATAGTGCTTCCACAATACTCCTAAAGTAGAAAATGAGGTACAGGGGATTAAAAAGCATATCCTCAGAGGTTATCATTTCAAAGTCACAATTCTATCATAATGCATAGTGGTTGGTAAATGTGGGTGGATGAGAAACTGGTAGAACTGCCAGCATTGTCATAAGGCAGTTTTATGTGCCACTGGGTTTTCATTCAGTTTTTAAAGCAAGTGCATTCCTCAAGAAGCCAGGGCAAAAAGTGCTGCCAAGAATCTTTCCTGAAACAGTTTTGCTTCATTTGAAAGAAAGATCCAGTTGTTTTAAAGTGAAAGTTGAGCAAAAACGTTTAGATCTGCTAACATCCTGGGAATGAGCAATGCAGCCCTGTGTGGGTACAATCTCTGCTTTACTCCTGAGTGGCTGGAGGCGTAGAAGAGCATTTCTTGGAGTGAGAAGTTTCCTGGCAAATATTTCTCCATACCACAACGGAACCATTAATGGTTACACCCATAACAAAGACAAATGTTAATGTGGGAGAGGGAGGAACAATCCTTCCCAACCCTTTAGCCCCAGCTTCATACCTACCTTGAAGAATGAATTCAGGGCAAAAGAGATTAAGCTTCATAGATGAGGGTCTTCCAGCAGCAAAACAAGATCACAGTGCTGCATTTCATCTGAAGCTAATGGTTGATCAATAAAACCAAAGGGGAGATAAAATACACCACCACTGAAATACTGTGCTCTCAGTGTGATCATGTCCAAGTCTCTCTCACAAGAACATTGCATCATGTGACAGGATAAGTAAAGAACAGACAACATGAATTGGGAAACAGCAAAGGCAGAGGAACACTTGCATCTGCTGCACTTCCCTATCTTTCTTTCTCAACCAGTGGATGTGGGAATCCTGTGACTGTAAGCAACATGAAGCTGTATCCATTTCACATGCATGTATTGCGTGGTCCTACCCTGTTTTCCAGTCAAAATATAGAGATAAAATAAAATAAAGAGCTTCTGGACTATTTTTTTTTTGAGGATGCTTATGCAGCGTCCCTTGAGGGTTCAAGGTATTAAGTATTAATTGCCTGTTCACCTATTGCAGCCCTGTTTGTCACCAGGTATATTGTCTGCCTAAACATTTGACACACCTGTCAGTGCTGGCCAAAAATGTCACTATTAGCTCATTTCTGTGGCTAAAGGGTTCTTAAGCTATTTAGGAAACAAAGTTTAGTCTTGTTATCTTCAGTGATAGTCTAAATCCCCATTTTCCTATACTACACTGGCCAAAACAAGACACCTTTTTATGCTACTGTCCACGTTTTCTTTCCCCAGGGGCTGCTCAAAGGAAGGACCCCTGCAGCTTGCCTCTTCTCCATGACTTTCCATTGTTTTATGGCAGATTCTCTTGGATGTGTCCATGCATGTCATGCATGTTTCCAAACAACTTTGCTGGATTCTGAAATGTGTCATGAAATTTCATTCAGCTCAGTATCTGTTATTTTCTTGAGGCATTTGCTCTTTAAGGGATTCATTTGTATGTAATTTTGGTCATTTCTACTTCACATGATGATGTGCTCAGGAAGAAGTTAGAGTCAAATGGAAGACTCATAGCTGGAGATTTTCAGCAACCCAGAATTGTTTACAACTGTAAAGTGCACATCACTCAGTGATTTTATTTCCATACTGGAATGCACATTAGCCTTTACATGTTCTCAGAATCATAGGAGTCATTTCATCCTTGTATTTCTTGGCTTGCTAACAAAATACTTGAGTTAGGAGTTGCCAGGGAATCTCCTACTTGTGTAGTTATAAGACACCATTATTTTTGCAATGTTAGAAAATCTTTGTCTACCAGCTACCCAGCCATTTAAGAGCTGTTCATGGCACCTTATTGAGCTGTGAGACTTCACTTCAGGCACACTAGCAAAGTTCAGCATTGCGGGGCTTCTCTCTTGAACAATTGTTAGAAACTTCCATCAACCAGATAGTCTGTCTTGTGCCTAGTGACTGCATCTGAGGAGTCCAAAGACACTGTCCTGAGTTTTTTAATGTTATTTATGTGTGAGAAAAGTGTTTCATCAATAAGGAGCCTTGAAACCTCACCCAGCTCAGAGGAGGTTTCACCTCCTGTTGTGTGGGTACTGGGGTCAAACCTGTGCATTGCCTTGCCTGGATCAGTGCTGCTTTCCTCCTCATCAATAAACAAAAATCAGTTAGGGAGGATACTGCCATAGTTCATAAGCCACTGCAGAACTAAGCTTTGCTTTCATGACAGCAGTAGCCCGTGTGTGTCAGACAGTCTGTAAGTGTCATTTTTGTGTCCCCTGTTTGAATTTTGCTTGGAGCTATGCAATGTTAATGGGTTTTGTGTCTCTAAGTGATTTTCTACTTTGCATGTCCTAATTAACGCCCCTCCCTCTGACTGGTAAATTCCTTGCCTCCCCAGACATATTATGCTTTTGTTTTCATTTTCAATTGCTCTTCAGCTATGATATTGATCTTCCATGCTCCAAAACCACTGTGGTTTTGTCAACCTATAATGCTCAGCACTGCTGACTTTTTGTTCTTGCCACCATCCTTCCTTCTAATGCTTCACACCCTACTTTTTTAGTTTGTGTTGCCTTTACTAAAGAACTACTCAGAGTCTCGCGCTTAAAAATGTTTGTTACCGAGGACTGTTTTTTCTTCTTTGTCCTTTCTTGTAAAGGAGAGACTTCTGACTCATTGCTCAACTCCCTGCTGTAACACCTGTGGTCAAAGCAGTCATTCTAATACTAGCTGTATAAAAGAATCATAGAATGGCTTGGGTTGGAAGGAACCTTAATGAGAGTCCCAACCCACCTGCCATGGGCAGGGAAACTTCTCACTAGACCAGGTTGCTCAAAGCCCCGTCCAACCTGGCCTTGAATGCTTCCAGGGAGGGGCATCCACAACCCTTCTGGGCAACCTGTTTCAGAGCCTCACTACCCTCCGAGTGAAGAACTTCTTCCTTATATATAGTCTAAAAGTACTCTCTTATAGAAGGGGGACACTCTTCATTTAAGTACTAAAAGGCCACAAGAAGGTGTCCCCAGAGCCTTCCCTTCCCAAAGCTGAATTAACCACAACTTGTTTCGCCTGTCCTCAAAGGGAAGGTGCTCCAGCCCCCTGATCATCTTTGTGGCCTTCCTCTGGACTTGTTCCTACATGACCCAAAGAAAATGTTTGTTACATTGGAATGTTTGCTCTGGAACTTCCTGCTTATGATATAATCTCTCTATAGCTTGAGATTCTGATAACAAAACTTTGGAAGACTTGCACTTCAAGAGGACATCATTGGATACTTGTGAGTTACACAGGCCAAACTACATTCAGGTACATAATAAATGCTGCATTAGAGGGAGGGAAAAAAAAATGTATTTGTACACCCATTATTTCCTACAAAGTCAGTGTGCACAATGACAACCTCTTCCTTCAGAGCAGAGATCCATGCATGAGATGTGACTGTAGATTCATTTGTCTCCTATACCAGTAGTTGCTGGAGACTGCAATGCCCTGACATCCGCCAGCCATGGCCATTCCTCTGTGGTGGAATTCCTCCAAACTCTCACCTTACACACATACTGTAGGACTTCACGATATGTCTATGTAGCTGCTTCTAGGCAAAAGGATTAATCAGGACCCCTGTATATATAAGCTGTCCATAGGAGCCCCCTCTCCTTTCCTCAGTCCTGCCCATGGCTGCCCAGCAGATGCCTGTGCAGGGAGAAACCTGCCCTATGGGGAGCTCCTGAGTTCACTTCTTGGCAGTTTGCATGGGACTCAGGCACCGTTCAGCTCCAGCTCTTCCAGGCGTTCTTGCAGCAGCAGTGTTGAGAGAGGATGCCAGGTCCTTTAGAGTAGGAGGTCTTTCTGGCTCCAGTTTGCAAAGGTAGGCAGTCTAAGTGCCCACTGTTGGGTCTCAGAAAGCATCCAGAAATTTGGAGCACTCCAAAGTATCAAGTACAACATCTCTGAGCATCTCTGGGTGCATGATGTTAGGATACACAGGCTGTGCCATCATGGTACTTTGTTTTGAGGATAGATAGCAACTAAAGAAGAAGTAGGTAACCTCTGTTTACTTGTAATTGCCCTCAACAACATCAGCAATTCCTGGTACAAATAACCTATAATTGTTGCTCGTCTGAGCTACCACCCAAGATGTGGACAGCCTTCCTCTCTTTTTTTTTTTTCTGGAAAGGATTAGTGAGGAGGTAGGGAATCAATAAAGGAAAAGATTTGAAAGAAAAACAAAAAAAAACCCAAACAAAAAAACAAACCAGCAGAACAAACCATGAAGCAGGGCTGGACAATTAACATCACACAGCCTCTAGTAATATTGATTGTTGTTTTGCCCTTGAATCCCATTCTGCTTACATGGAAGTATTAACACTTTAGTAAAATACAAAGGAAGAAAATGAGTGACACAGATAAAATACTCATAGTATTAGTCCATAAAAAGAGATAAATGAAAATATTAAACAAAAGTATGGGTTAGAGACTGAGACACTCACATTATCTAGATTAATAATGTTCTGGACCTGTCATGTCCCAGACTGGTACCTGTCACCTCTTCTATATACTCCATTTCACTTACACTCCAGAAATAATGAAGAATGATAATAAGCTATTCTGCACAGCTTAGCCAGCCTGTAGAGGAGGAACACAATGTGTTTTAACCACTTTGCTTGGCAACTAGTGGCGAGTGAGGGCACTCAGGTGCTTGGATCTGGGGGAAAAACAAGGAAAAAAATTAAAGCTAGACAGGAAGCAATCACTTAGCAATTTGGTTGACAACAGTACCGTTTTGCCTCATGTCCCCTCATCCCTGCTCCTCAAAGCATTTTTGCAGAAGAATATATGCAGAGTGAGCCCAAGACTGTCTAAAAACTGGCATGTATGTGTAGCTAAAACTTGGCACTGTTCTTGCTTGTTGTACAAGAAAGATATGCTAAACTTCCTGAGTCCTTAGTTACCTCCCTTGGGAAAGCAGGAACCATACTGGACTGTTTGGCATGGAGAAAGCCTGTGGTCTCTTTGGAGATAACAAGAGACGTCGAGATCACAGAATTGTTAAAAGTATTAAGTAACTGACGCCATCCCAGTGCATGTTCTTTCAGGCTGAACACGATCTTGATGGAGGAGCATAAACAATCAAGTTTGCTAGTTGGTGAAAGCTATCAGATATGAGGAACAAAAGTGGAACAAGCACTACTAGTCAGGTGCCTTTCTGGAAGATTTTTACAAGAGCGTGAAGACACTTTTCAAACCTTAAGGATATTCCAAGTTGCCACTCAAAATCTAGTAAGTGAAAAGCATGGAGGTTGCAGGCATTGAAGAAAGGAGATCAGCAAAATGTAGAAGATCAACAAAACTAGTTCATCAATTTTATATGTAGAGGATGAAATGCTCCAAATTCATATGGAGTAGTCAGCTGTGCAAAATCATGATCAGAAAACATGAATTTGACAGCAGTTCTACCAACAAGGACCAAGAGGATCTGAATCACAGGCTGAACATGAGTCAGAAACACTGTGGTGAAAAAAGCTGCATCACAGTGGGATGTATAAAGAAGAGTGTCATGCATGTGAGACATGAAGTAACTGTACTGTGTGAGATTATGTGGGCAAGGGTCCTGTTAAGAATGTGAAACTCCAGAAGAGATTGCACCAGTTTGGCAGAAATTGGGAAGAAAAAACTGAAATTATTTCAGGTCTAAACGACAAGCCCTTTCTGTAATAGCCTACAGGGAAAGACTACAGGAAAAAGAAATATTTCATTTATAAAATGCAGAAGTGTCAATAAAGCTGAGGGAAATAATGTGGTCTCGATCTCACATAGTAAATGTGGGGAGCAATGAGCTTAAACTGAAGCAAAGGAGATTTTGATTAAACATGATGCAAAAATTTCTAGCAGTGGGGATAGAGAAATGACAAAATACGCTGCCTAGGGCGGCTGTGGAATACACATCTTCACAGAAAGAAAAAGGCAAATATTTTTGTTTGTTTATTTCTCTACAGAGTTAGTTAATCCAGCCTGAAGGAGATGAACAAGATGTCTCTCAGGGTACACCTGTCCCTCTAAACTGCCAAAGCAGGGAGCAGGCTTAAGCACTGGTACCCAACCCCTTGCTAAACTACCAGTGGCATCCCCATTTGAGCTCATCCCTGCACTGGTCACTGTCCTTGGGCTGATCTCCAAAGATTGTCCCAAACAACCTCTGTGGACAAGGCTATCACATTCAGGGGGAAAAGTATTGAACTGCACCATGGCATTTGCCCTCAGGGCTAAAGAAGAGGTAGGTCGTGACCCTGTTTCTTGTAAAGACAGCCTAAAGGTGCCCTCCAGTCCTCATTTCTCTGGGTATTTCTATATCAAGCTATTTTTAACAAGGAGAATCCAAAAGCCTTCTCTAAATATGTGCAATTTAAATGAATAAGCTTTTATGTGTACAACCATCCAGCTCTGGGGCATTCATGCAATTTTGCTGCACTTAGCAGCTCTGTATAAATAACGTAGGAAAGGAATTAATCCATGTGCAAGCATAAGATATTCATAAATACAAAATAGTTATAATCATTAATCACAATACTACCAAGATGAAAGTCCCATTATCCTAAGTAGTTTTAAATATCTGTAGCAAGAAACTATCCCTGTCCCAAACTTTGCACGGTATGGTTTGAGACAACAGAGCAGAGGTTAAAAACACATGGTCATGTAAGGCATTTGGTTACATAAACAAGACTTTTTTAAGTGTAAAAATGAGATTGTAGTAATTTTCAGTGTAAGGCACAGTTTAGCATTTCCTCCCCAACTCAGGCTTAAATCATTTTCAAGGAGATTCGGCTCAGTTTCTTACAATGACTGTTTCAAAATTCAATTTTCTGCTACAGATATACATATTGGTTAATCTGTTAAATGCCTGTCTAAATTGCCTCCATTTAACAAGCTTCAAAGAACTGAGTAGTACAAAGATGATTTAGGAGCTTTTACCTACAGGTATTGTCCTATATTTAACTGTCTATTTGAAATGGGAGGAGAGTGAAACACTGTCAGGTTCAATAAACACAAGTTACACATTTGAACTGCAGTCAGCTTTAAAGCTATTCTGTCATTCTGGCCTTGCACATTTCTAAGCACCACTGAGAGTCTAGGCATCAGCACTTCATAAAACTGTTTCCTAAAGTGAAATTCAGAGAACTGTTGCAAAATGGGCCCATATATTTCTTGCAATAATGAAAATACCATCTACGGCAGGGTTGTTTTCTTTTCCTTTCAAATCATCATAAGAAAACCACCACAGGCAACAGCTAGTTAGGAACCTCTTAGTGCACTGACCTGTTTGATGGTCACAGGAGGGTTAGTCAATATATTAGCCCTAGATAGGGTACCATTAGTAGTTTATGTCTGAATTTTACTACATAGCTCAATCTTCATCTGCCCCACAGCTTGCAGATGTCCCTCCATCACACACTACAACCTAAAAAGTGAGTTATGAAAAAAAAAATTAATTCTATTTATATTTTGTTCCTATGCAATGTGAAAGGCATGGTATGGAGGTATGTTTTTAACACTTTGCACTTTAAAAGTGGTACCATGTTGCTACTTTTAAATATGGCATCCTAGCTAATGTTAAATTAATCATATAGGGCATTTCTAATGTTTCTTATTCCTAAACCCCTCTGTACTGATTCTCTAAAACTCACTAGACTGACCTCAAAAAGAACACTGGCATTTGAAGAAATCACATGTAGATATATGTTAGCTTCTGTGAGATAGTACATTAGTAATTCATCTTTAAATAACAGATAATAAAATGTCCCTGGTACATTTTAAATGGGTAAAGATTGCAGTCTGCCACGGATCATCCTGAGAATGGGAGAAGGAGTTTAATGAATCAAAAAAAAAAGCCAAACAGAAATTGAATTTGATAAGATACACCTGCAAAATTATGTGTTTTCTGATGATGAGGCTGGATCTGCAGAAGCTGTTCTAGAAAATATAAGGTGACTCTGAAAAAAATAGAGAAGCAGAGCACATGAAAAACATTGAACTAATGTTTGGTGCTCTGTGGAATGGTCCTTCAGCTCAGGCATGCTGTTGTTGAATTATCTACGCATATTTTTTGATACATAAGTGCACTTCACATTCATATTTTTTCTAGCAACAGTGCATTTATATTCATCTATCTGAATTATTCCTGGAGTAATATATAGTACAGCTCTGTAGCATGAGGAAAGATGCAGTTATAGGTAGAGTTAGTAAATCCACTTTGACTGCCCTCCCCTTTCAGAGCTGAATCCCAAGCCCATGGTTAGGTAGCTACATTTTCTACACAAAGCAGGAGGCACCTCAGAAGAGCAATCAAAAACCCTCCTGCTTTTACAGAAGATGCCCAAATTCAGCCCAAAGTGGTGAGCCTCATTCAGAATTGCCTTGGCTGATTCTGAACAAGAGCTAGAAGCAGCGTAGCAACATCACTGCAGCATTTTAGGTTCATATACCTCACTCCTCACAGTGTGACTTCAGCAGAGGCTGTGGGGGCTGCACTGGAGGGCACTGAGGTAGCTAGAGCAGTCTCCCAGGGGGAGGCAATTTTTTAGGGTGTCTCTGAAATGACCTTAGAACCAACATCTCCATCTTTCTACAGACGTCCTCTAACCACAAGGTTGCTATTTAGACAGTGGAAAACAAACATTTACTCACTAGATCCCCTTAGCAGTTGATATACCCCATCACACCCTAAAACAATTCTGCCAGCAGTTGTCTTGAAAAATACTATTCAACAGCCTTTCTACAGGTTTTTAAGCAAATAGAAGTACTGCACTCTTTCATGGCTGGAGCCAGTGTCTCCTGACAGGCTTTCTGAACTCTCCTCCCATAGGATTTGGCCATGTGACTTTGATGTGTGTTCTGTTCGTGAAAATAAAATAATAAAAAAAAGGTGCTTCCATGAAAAGACGCTTACCTGGCTTATTCTCTAGGCTGGCATACCTGCTAGCAGAAACACATTCCTCCACCATTCAGAAGAAGGCAGCACAGTTCTCATCTGATTTATATATTTATATTCTTAAGAATCCCTTTTTTAAAAAAAAAAAAAAAAAACAAACAAAAGAAGGAAAATGACAAGCTCCTTACTGGCTGAACAGAAGTGGAGAAATTAGTTCTGAATTTATTCTGAATTGATGGTACTCTAAATTGCACCATGCCCAGATCAATATATTAAACTATTATTATAAGAGATATGATATTAACAGCAGTAACTATTTTACCATTAAGTAGTTGTTTAATTATGTTTTTACCCTTCTGATCTCCATCTCTCCCATATTAGCTATGGGATGTGTGAATCCTCCAGGTTCATAGACTAACATCATGTATTTCTTTCTATGTCAAAGCATTTGCAGTATGTTTATCAAAATTATTAGACGGTTTTAAATAAGCCTCTCTCCTCATAGCATGGCTAGGTTGTTTATTTCTAATTTTCTTATGAATACTGTCATTAGATTTTGTTCCTCATAGAGGAGGACTATATATTTTCAGTCAAGTCGGCTGAAGTGTTATCTTCTTTAGTGTTCCCATTAGCCACAACAAATCTTTTGCTCTCTGTGCATGCTCTGACTGCCATTTCAACACAGAGAAGAGATTAAGACTTTGACTCGACAGGTTATAATCCACTGCTTGCAACGGGAACGTCTGCTGCCTACAGAGCAAAGCAGAGCTCTGATACCTTACAACTGCCAGTCCGTGCCTAAGAAGGCATGATGGCCCCATCTGATGTAATTCAGCTTCCCCTGATTAGATAAGGGGTGAAAAATACATACATACCTACTTGAAGCATGGGAAATATCTTATTGGGTTACTAATGCACTTGAAAAATCCATGGTAACATTTATTAAATAAGCATTTGGTCACGTGTGTAACCCGGCTCACTTCATTACACAGGATGAAGGTTGGAAACCATCCTGTGAAGTGGTTGGAGATTTTCTTGATTGCTGAACAGGCAACATTTTTCACGTTCTTTCCAAATCATCCTTATGATTCACAATGATCTTCTCTCTCTTTCTGAAGCTTTACACCGATGCTAAGAATGGCACCTGTTCCCCAGAGCATTGCCAGCACTTTAATATATATTCCAGTATATTGCATACGTTGAAAAAAATGTAACTAAAATGTAGCAATACACTCGCACAAAACACACCTATTTTCTTATGTGCTTAGTTTCCTACCATCTGCTCTGCACATAATACTCCTGCTTGTGGAGCAGCTTCCAGGATTTGGGTGTTTCTAGTGCAGATGCCACGCTTCTTCCCTGTTACAATGCCAAGCTTTTCTTTACTGTGAAAAACAACAAGCCTGGGTTATACAATAGCTGACAAAGCTGAAACGGTGTAACTGAAGAAAAATTATTTCTGTTGGAAACAACTTAAAAAGTCTGATAGGGCTGCATCATATCAAGTTGGCAGATACTAATTCTCAATTTATATTTACCCATCATTAATTGCCATACTGAGGTAATGTACCCATCCAACTTGGAAAAATGCCAGAAAAGTCCTGAGGATCATTATAAAAGCCTAGATTTCATTAACATACATCAGAGTGTAGAACTGCATGCTGTAGTTTTCTTCTCAGAGGGCATTGCAGGGTGGAAGACAAAAGTAGATTTATGGCACTGATGCAACAGGAGGACCCTGTCTGGTGCCAGGGGATTCCCTGAAGCCACCCTGTGACCCAGGCCACGCTGGGTGCAGGGCATGGGCCATGTCATCTCTCAGTACAACATCTACAGAGCTGCATCTCTGGTGCAGGTTGGTGTTGTTTCATTAAATATAGCAAAGTATTATTACCATTATTACTATTGTTATTGTCAATAATTTCTGATTTTACCCCTTGAGTAGGAAAATACAGATTTCATAACTTCCGTGATTTTTCCTATGACTTTTTCTCCCACACTCCTTTCTCCACATGGAATTTTTGTGTTTCTGAGCCTTTTTCAGTATGAGCCACTTCAGAGTACAGAGCTATCTTTATTTAGCAGGGAACTCTGAATTAAGCAATTAAACTGGGCTGCTGTGGCATGCCTTGCAAACTGGCCACTTTCTCTTGTTATTTCTCTTTCTTTTCTGCAACCTACATGTTAATTTTGTGGCTGAAGATCTGCACTGTTGATCCATGTCTGTGCTTGACACCTGCCTTTGTATCTAACAATACAATTCTACCTCCTGGAAAGTTTTTTTCCTGGTCTGTCTCTCAGCAGAGGGGACCTTATTTCACAGAGGGAAAAGGCTGAATCATCACCTGTTTGACCTGGAGGTTGCCCCAAGTTGGGCCTGGGGAGAACAAGGTGAAAAGCTGAGCTAAAGAAAAAGAAAGGAAAGGTGAAAGGAATTAAAACATCAACCCAAAACTAGAAATAGACACTGAAATTATGGGAACTAATCCAGGGCAGCTCTGTTTATAACTCATTCCTGACTTATTTCTGCAGATGTCCAAAAGGACTTGCTCTCCCAGCACAGATACGGGAAGGTTTAGAGTGGAGCCATGCTGGGGCAGCAGATAGGGCAGGACATGTTGGTGTCATCTGCAGAGCCACGTGGCATCTTTGGATGTGCAAAGCACCACTATTTCCCTGCAATGCTGCATCCATGCCCAATGCATGCTGGCATGCCTGGAGGACACAGAGGACTGACCAGGCCACTGCATGGCTGGTAGAAGTCTTCCCACTGCCTGTTCTTCAGGTGTCCATCCTAACCCCACTCCTCCTCTCCATGCCCAGCACAGAGCCTCAGGATGAAAGTCAGTTCCACTGAAGTCAAAAGCAAAACTCCACTTGGGCAGATGAAGTTCAGCCATTGCCTGGAGCCACATAGTAGGTCTCCTCATTCTTAAAGCAATGTTCGAGCCTTAGCATCTGTGGAAAAAAAAGACTGAGCAAATGTGTAACTTTTGAGTGGAGTGAAGGCTTAGAAGCAGAAGGAAAACATTATCCTTTTTGAAGTGATTCATCTTAGTGGGAGGGGTTTGCAATATCCGAATACCTGGAGAGTACCCAAAGGCTACTTTCACAGTGTGCTGACTCTAATCTGAGTCCATGCTCCCAGGTCTTCGGCTGCATATTCTTGTTGCTGTTGGTGACAGTGTGAGCACTCCTGAAGCTGCACAGTCACCCAGACTAGGGACCTGATCCACCAGAAGACATCCCTTCCTTGGGTGACATAGGGAAGGAGGAAGGACTTGACCTCAACACAGCTGATATGGCTGCATGAATACCCAGGAGGTAGCAAGTGAAGACATTTGGGCAGGAGGAAAAAAGATGAGATAGCCCATTCTGAAAGTAGCTAGTGCTTAAGTCAACATAAAATGGTCATTAAGTTATGGCACTCAGGTAGCATAGCATGCACACACATTGTGTTTTCAGAGTATAATGCTGGATGTCACAAAAATGAGGTTATTGATCAGACTGCTATATATCATTAGCCAGCACAATATCAATTCCAGTACTCATATACAAGATTCACTATGAAATTCATAAGGGTAATAAGACACTCAAATTGATTGCCACAAAGAAGTGGAACATCTTCCTTTTGGCTATTTAAGAACAGGACAAACATAGATGAGGTGCCTCCCAGCTTCCCAGATCCCCTTTTCTGAGACTTCATTAAAAAAATAAATCATTGTCAATGTATTCTGAAACCATTTCAAAACCCAAATGCATTCAAATATATCAACATGCGTCTCAGATAAAGAAAGCATCAAAGCCATCAACAGCTACAACTTCATCCCCATGCCTCACTGGGGACATCCTGCCTGTTTGAGACCTCACCAGCAGTGAACACTGTGTAGAGTCAAACCAGCTACCTAGTCAAAGATCCAGTAAAATCCTTTAAATTGTTGGTCTTTCCTCTCTTGAACACTTAACATTCACTGAAATCTGTAACTGAGACCCAAGTTCAAGGACCGCTTGAACTTGGACAAGTTGACAGATTTTTTGGTGGGTAAGTTCATGACAGCTCCTCCATTGTGGCAGTACAGTCCCTTAGTGAGGTCTTTGGCATGTCAATCACACAACTCTTCCCTTGCACGTCACAACCTCTGACAGACACTGGAAAGAGATATTTCAATTTCTGTAACACTTGTTCACAGCTCACGTCCTCTTCATCTGTCCCCATTAAAAGTGGTACAGGTTTGATTTGAGTAAATTTAGCCTTTATAGATAGATAGATAGATAGATAGAGGAAGTATTGGGTCTTTACCAATTGGCCTTTTGAGGTTTTTTTCCCCCCATTTATTTATTCGGGAGCCATTTTACACATGTAGGGCTTTTCTTACATTTACTGGGCACCAGAAATCAGAGTGCAGGAAATAAAACATCTCAATGGTTCATCAATATTTCAGGCCCCGTCAACAACACATTCAATTTTATTCAGAAAGGGACTGGAAATTTTGCTCAGTTTTTGGCTTTGGAGCGGAGCCAGTCCCACTCAGCAAAATCAAAGCCTTGAGTAGACGATGGTGCCAGGTCACTGCTGCCCCTCACTGCCATCCAGCCCATCAGCACTGCACACAGTGCCACCCCTGTGACCACAGAAGGCTGTAGAGCATCAAAGGTTTCACATTATTAATTTGTTTCTCCTGCACTTAATGTGGCAAAGGGCCCTGCCAGTGTGGCAGGACAAAGGGAGGAGGAGAATTCAGCCTCTCTCAGAGACTCTGGGCCAAAGCTCTTGCCCTTTTGCCCTCACCCTGCTTACAGATGGCACTGATCATTGTGGGAGAAAAATTCAGTCTTTACGGGGAATCGCTCCTTTCCTTGGGGATGGTTTTTCTGCTGCTGATTTATTTTTTACCTTAAAAACAACAAACCATTATCTGGAAAATCAGACTTAATTTTCAGAAAAGACAAAGACAGCAGTAAGTCAGGCATAACAGACTAAAAGACATTTAGAAAGATATGAAACCATTTATTTGCAAGAGTGTTACAGCTTTCAGTTCTTTTTCTTTTTGGTTCTCTTCTTTGTAAGATTATTGCAACTTTATCTTTGCCTAATAAATGGTGGGCATTTCTGTGGCTTGGACTACAGTAGCATTTGAGGGCCTTTAAGGCAGAGCCCAACAGGATCATATCTTCTCCTCATGTTTTTTTCCCTGCAGAAGTTTAAATTTCTAAAACTAAGCTCCTCGGTTTCTCTCTGTATTTTCTGTGTGACTGTTTTATTTAAAGCTCAACGGTCTTCTAGTTGTTGAAAGTGCATCTGATTGACTAATGGAACAAGCATCATGATTTTTGAAAAGTATTTCCAAAGCATGTATGTTCTTGTTTGGCTCGCGGTGTTGCTCTCAGTGGGAGAGTGACTATGCTTAGATGAACATGTTATGTACCAGTTAGTCAAGTACCTTGGTGATTACATGTAGCTTTTTAAAGGCACATTGTGCTTTTTTGTGTAGTTTTGACTCACCTTTATGTACTTTGTTGGAAGATTACTCTTTCTACTTTTTTCCCCCAAACTGCACCATTGTTTTCAAGAGTCTTTGAAAATCAGCTATGAATGTTTTGATTTTATTCTTCCTGTTCAATAATTATATACTTCCCTCTCTATTTTTGTTTTCCTCCCATTCCAACATGATTAATGTACAGCAACACAAAAATAAATCTTACAATTACTGAAAATGCCACTCAGAGCTACAGTTTCCAGAGATCAAAAACAAAGAATAACCCACAAAGAGATGGAGGTTTGATTTTTACGTTCTGTCAGGCAAGGCAACATGCAGAATAAAACACATAGTTAGGATTTAGCTAAGATGGTAAGCCACAGACCTCAGGAAGAGGCTGCATGGACTTGTACTGCCCAGCAAAAGCCCAGGGAGGGATGCTTTCCAAGGTGACCACAGGGAAACCCTGGACTCTGCTGTGCTGTTAAAGGCAGAACAAAGCATATACTTTTCCACTGTGACCATTTTACATGGGTGGGCAGGGGTACACTCTGCTTCCTCTCTTTCTACATGCTTGGTGTGATTTTGTCTGCCTGGGGATGCACTGGGAATCCCCTCTGCCAGCTGTGGGAGGTGGGCTTGGCAGCAGCGCTGCACCGTGGCTCCCACTGTCCTGCCTCGCTTGGGCACAGACTAGCCTCCAATGCCTGGAAAGCTGAGGATGTTGTTGGAAAACCCTTTTGCACTTTTTGGCCTTCCTTGGGCTAAACAGGGATCCTGAACTGTAGGCAAGCTGCCCAGAAAGGCAGGCAGGACGGCTTGGAAAGGGAGACTAGGGCTTTGTCTTTTAACACTTCTCAAGAAAAAAACAAACAAACAAACAAAAAAGATGTTTTCTTTACTTTGGAGCAAATAATGGGCATGTGATAAATTTGCATGTGATAAATTTGCAGGAGAGACTGGGCATGGCAGTTGCACTGCAAGAAAAATTCAGTGAGATAAAGCACTAAACACTGTCCCTTTCTCTTCTCTCCAAACGCCCATTCAGGCTAAACTCCTTTATTCTGTACTAAAGCTGCAGGGTATTATCCATGCATTGGTTTTGGGTTTTTAACTTCAGGAGATTTCATTTATGTGAGGTACCCCAAAGTGTAATATAACCCACTTTTAAGCAAAAACAAATCCCAAAAACCAAACAAGCCTGGTGTTGAACAGGGTGTTGTTCATTTTAAATTCTTCATCTCAGAGTACTCTTGTTTTCTGTGAGGGCTGCATGCCAAAAGCACCCCTTCCCTCCTTTCGATCATGAAATTCTGAGAAGTAGTATACAGCTGCTATGTAAATTAGGATTTGGGAGGATTTAGCAGTTAGCAAGGAACATCACAGGACAAGAGAAGCAGGAAGACTCTGAAGGAGAAGCTTCTTGAGGGCCAGAGATGTGCCCAGGGATGTGGAGAAGGCCTAAGTTTCTCTATTTGCAATATCACTGGGGAGACCACTGGTGGATCAAGGCAATTAGGAGAGGACAAAGAGAAAGACTCACCAGGGAAGGCAAAATGTATTTTACATTACATATATTGTGTAACATATGCAGGTAGTTACTCTGACTTTTGAGGGTTAACTTCCACACCCTGAAATTCCCTTATAATAACAGTAAGTATCACATGCAGATAAAATCTGCTGTGCTGCATCATTCTTTCCATCCCCCCTGGGAAGACAGCATGAAAACTGTCAGGGCTGGCATCCATGCAGTCTGAAGGCTGGTTTCCCCTTCCACATCCCCAACCTCAGCGTGTACACACCTCCCTAATGGACTGGAATTGGCTTAATGTGATCTTGGCAAAATAAAATTAAGTAAGCGCAAAACCACTGAAGTTATTATAGGGAATGTCTTTCTGAATCATATTTAGCTTCATGCCATGCCAGGAGATAATCTCCAGCTAAATCCAGCCTGAACTGAAAAGAAATATGGAACCAGTTCAGCTCAGCCTACTTCAGATCTCAACAGCGCAGTAACTACATCTAACGCAGCACAGTAACTTATGACTTCTTCAAAGTTTCCTTCTTTCCTGTGCTATTTTAGGAAGCTAATCCGGATGATCACCTTGAAAATCAATTTCAAATTGCAGGAGCAGCTGACCTATTAAATTCAAAGAAATATATTTTTTAGAAGTGTCTCATGTACCGTAGGTTTAGATTATCTAAAGATGACTATCCAGTCATGTTTAGACTGCCTCTTCAACTGCCTGTTCCAATGCTTTCCCAGTTTGTTCACATTGATCATACAGAGATGGAAAACAGTTTTATCTTTATTGCAGAACAACAAGATAAGGGCATTCAGCTGACATCAGTTGTGATTAAATTGTGATTAAAATAAATTCACATTCACATGTCAGATCAAATCCCGAGTAAGTGTAAAATCATTATATTCCTGTTGGATTCATTGAATTTCTGCCCATTTTCATCAGCTGAGGCTCTCACTAGAGCTGGATTCTTCAGAGTAATCTTCAGTTAACAAAATTAATAATGTGCCTTTCCAAACATCTTGCAGTGTTTCTATCTATTCTTTTAAGTAAAGTTCCTCTTCAGTGTTTCTTGTAGCTTAAACATGAAGCATGGCTTCTGCACCAGTTCTTGCTGAATCAGGGCTCAGTGCATATACTACCAATTACTTTTTTCACTAGGGTGCTTAAAATAGCAGCTTCAGCCCATCCTAGCTCACTGGGAGATCTGTCAGCAAATTTCACGTTTCTATTATTACAAGACCAATTTTAGAACCAGGAAAAAAAAAAAAAAAATCATAGCAGTGATAAAGCTCAAGAGTGTTTTAAAAAAGTCCAGGTGGAGAAGGGTCAGCACTGCAAATACTTTCACAACAATATACCAAAATTTCAGGGTGAATGCACTTTTAACGCGTTCATATCATCTTGAATTGGCTTTCCACAAAACATTTGGGAGATTAAAATGTTGATTGACAGCAGCATTTACACTTCACTTCTTATGAAGCTGCATATGCAAGTATTCATGGTTAATGAGTTTTGCATTAGCATTAGCAATTACTCTTTCTGGAAATGCTCACACATTTCTGAATTTAGGAAAGCCAGGTAGGTGTCCACCTAGAACCATCCTTACTGTGAAGTGTGTGCTTACATCCCAAAGACTTCCTCCAGGCAAAGCTCTAAATGCATCTATTGACATTGCCGGACCGCAGAATTGAAGCTGTAATGAGACCGGGGGTGTTGGAGACTGGGTGCCATATGACTTACTGACAAGAAGCTTAAATAGCTGACACCTTCCTATTGCCCAGAAACTTAAAAAAAAAACCATAAACATGAGTGGCTGAAAAAATTCTAATAATACATCCTGAGAGAAATCACAAGTGCCTGTACATGTCCTATAATTAAGGAGTATCCATTATTTAGTCACTTCTGTCAAACATCACTTCAAAATCGGACCAGTCTAGCACTTTGGTTTCTTTTTATGTGATCAAGCCCTTTCAGACCAGACTGCAGGCACCTTGGTTAACAGCAGAAGTTAAAGGATTTCTGATACATTGTTAAAAAAAAAAAATTGGGTAAAATTCTATGAGCCCTGTGTAGTACTAAAAAATTAGGTAACTTCTAATGCCCTTGGCTACTTGTTGTGTTGAAGGGAAAGACTGATTTAAATGCACACACGCACCTCCTGGAATAGTTTTCTGGGCTCTATAGTCCTGTTTCAACCACATTCTGAAAAGTATCTTAAAGTCCCTCCCAATGCAGCACAACACTGAGATGGTCACAGCAGTGCTACTGAACCGACTCACTCGTGAGAGGTCAGTGTGAAATCAGCCAGTATCTGAGGACATTTTAAATAATGTGGAAAAGTGGCTGATTTCAGTTGGGAACAGAGATAAAAAATAAAATTGAACTCTAGTAACTTGTCACACCTTCAAAATTGGAAGGCTGAACCATGCAATACAGATAATGTCTTTATGAAATATGACTTTATGGTTCTTCATGGATGTGACCCTCAAGGACCAAAACCAGCTCTGCATAGATTGTTTCACATTTGGTTGACTTTGAACAGGATGCCAGGGATGAAGATCACAGAATGTTAGGGGTTGGAAAGGACCTGTGAAGATCATTGAGTCAAACCCCTAAGATGATAAAGAGAAGGGTGTTTTACATTTACAGGTAGGTCTTTTGGTGTAATTTTGTGTTCCAGTCCTAGGGACAGACATCAGGACAACCTGATATACCTCATGATTTTTGGTGTACTAATAATAAACACATAAATTATTTTTAAAATGCAAAAGTAATTGGGAACCTGAACACTGCATGCTGTTATAAAACAAACAGCCTCTCCTAGGCCATAAAAAAACTTCATCCATATGCTTGTTCAAAGAAATGGAATTTGTAGTCTGTAGGTATTGCATTGAAAAACTGATTGTCAATGAGGGAGTAAGGCCTGAAGATAGGAAGGATTCAGAAAGAAAAATAAAGGAAAAAAAAAACCAACCTAACCATTCTGGCTGGAATCTGAATGTTCTGCTAATAAGTAAAAGATCTGCTAACTGGTGCTTCTGACTTGTGCTGTTCCTGCTGCATCTGCCACCATATTATTACTGTTTTGCCTCAAGCACTGCTGTGGAGCTCACTTTAGCTAATGATCATGCAAACTAACAGTCTGTCAGCTTTAGTATCTGCGGGAAACAAAATGGAATTTGTCCCTATACTATTAGCCATGCTTTCTAAACACACTTCCTTTGGCCATATGTATTGAACATTACATGTAATGGCTGCTCTACTATATGTCTACTGGATATATGCAATAAAGACAAATATAGGGCAGTAAGTAGAAGTCTACATAAACTTCTTTGGTGTAGGCTTGAAATACAAACCCACTTAGATCATTGGTCAGTGTTTGGACTAAATACAAGATGAAAAGCAGTGGGTCAGTAGACTGGCAGCCAATAACAATGCCAGTTTATTGTAAGACTCAGTTTTTGCCTGAGGTCATCTAATTACATGTATTGTAACCACAATGAGATGTAACACAAGGACAATTAAAGCTTCCATTTTGAGGAGGTAAAAAAGCCTAACTCGAATGTGAATCAAAGGGAATTACAGCTGTACAGTCAGCTGGGGTAAAATCAGAAAGGATTCCTGATCTCTGGGACATTTAAACATTAATGTCTTTAGTGATAGCCACCCTAGTTGCTGCTGTCCCCAAAGCAATGGGTACCAAGCTGGGTCAGAAGAAAATCTGGCTGCCCGCTGGTGCCCGGAGCAAGCTGGGAAGGCTCAGAAGCACGAGTCCTCACTCTGCTCTTCTGCACTTGCTACAGTGCTGCTGAGATGACCCACATGCTACATTGCTGCTGAGATGACCCATTTCTTATGGCATGGAACTAATCTGTGAACAGTCAGGAAAGCACGAGAGAAGGGAACTGGAGAAAGCAAGCAGTGGATTCCTTTCGGGCAAACTATTGCTGTGTCAGAGTTTGTCCCTCTAGACTGTTTCCCAGTTCCACAAATATCTTTGAATTAAAGAAGTCAGGAAAAGTAAAATGACTGTGTCCTGCTTTTACCGCTGTTTTTCTCTTTCTGAATGCCATTAGCACTTTCTCTGGTCACTTGTTTGATTCCACAAATTTCATCCCCTTGACTAAGAAAGTAAGTACTTAGAATTTACTCGTTCTTTTCAATCATTCAGTAACAGAGAGAGGAATCTGTCCTCCTAACTTGAACTCAGGAAAGCTTGAGTTTAGGACTTCCTAGTGTACATCCAAATGTAGTGCAAGGAAGCATTTGAACTCATAGGGATCTCCACTTACTCTAAACATGGCTCAAGGAGGAAACAATTTCTGCAAAGCAATGTAAGGCTTATTCTCTACACCTCAGTTCTGCTATTTTCCAGCAACCATGGTTGGGGGTTTGAGTATTTATATATTCCCATGTCCTGGTTTGAGTTAGAACAGAACTCATTCTGTTCAGTGATTTCACTTTTCAGCTCAGTTCTTCTAACTAACTGCACTGTCTGAAGTGGGCAGCCTGTTCTCACAGGCAGTGTCTGCTGCTGGCAGTGATAACACCCTGTGGTTAGGGTGACTACCAAGGATTGGTGTGTAGACCAAGGCCACTGCTGGATCTTCTGTACCACACTGAGGGGTGCAGAAAGTGAAAGGCCCCACTTGCAGGGGGAGAGCAGACAGGGCAGGTGATGCCAAACTGACCAACCAGGGATTCCATCCCATATATGTCATATTCAGTATAAAACTAAGGGATCTGGAGGCTCAGTGGTTCTTCTCCCCTCTGAGACCCTTTTGCCAGCTTTGCTTGGCTTGGTTCAGGTCCTTTTTTGGTTCCTTCCTTGGAACATCCAAGGAGGACTCTGCCTGTTCTGCCTTTAATCCCAATCTGTCTGTTCCTGAACCCAGTACCAGAATCCAGCTTCTGAACACAGCTCCTGTCTGCTGCAGGGCACAATCTGGGACCTCCTGGTTTCTGCTCCACAGCATCAGTGGTGACGGTGATGTAATTACCATCAGTGGGGCTGGGTTTGATACTGGTTTTGTATATATTCTATTAGTATTATTTTAAGTTTCATTAAAGCTGTTCTAGTTTCCTTTTCTAATGGCTAAGTCTCTCTCCCTTATTCCCTTTCTCTTCCCCTCTGAGGAGGGAGAGGGGTTAACAGAGAGCATCTGTTCCAGGTCTAAGGGGCCACCCTGACCCTAAACCATGCCATCCCACTATGAAGAAAATGAAAATACAGCCAGTGCATTGATACTTATTTTATTTTTGCTTGTAACAAGTCTAAAGAATTTAATTCTTCATGCCGTAGGGAATAATCCCCAGAAATGCTCTGAAAGGGTTGAGTATTAAATAGGTAGGCATATTAACTCTCTAAGTTATTTATTTAGCCTTTCCAGTTCAGATTCTACTTCCTTATATCTGCCCAGGGTCTTGCAAAACACACTCTAACTCTTCCCACATGCTGCCATGTTTTGCTCGGTATCAGCTTTCCACCAAAGCTGGTTTGTACCTTTCACCTTTTCTACACACATCATTCATTCCCATACATCTCATCTGTTATTGAAAGTTTTGTTTAAGGAAGACCTACCTCAGTTGTGTATCTACACTCCCTTTAAAACAACACCTTAAAAAAAAACCTACAAAAAAGATTCCTACAGAACCTTATTTTGCTGTCCTACTTATATTTTGTTATGTATTCCATATAGTGCCATGTAGATATGTATTTTTCTGATGCAGCTTCAGAGCTGAATATCTCAGGAATAAAGACAGTCTCACTGAGATAGGGGTGGTGTATATAAGCACTCAGCTGGAGTACTGTGCACAGCTGTGCATATCATGCATTAGGAAATGTGGAGATCATCTGGAGACAGTCTAGGGAAAGCAAGAGGTGAAGTTATGAGAAAAACAGGAAAGTGGGATTCATTAGTCTAGAAAATGGGGAATGTGAGAAGTGTTTCAATATTCAAAGCATTATTGAAAAATAACCTTAATGAATTAATATCCATGTGACAGAAGACTGGGGAAAAGTTTATGATACAGTATGAGAGATTTAAGATGTCTTTCAGGCTGCCCAGGGAAGTGGTGGAATCACCATCCCTGATGTATTTAAAAGCTATCTAGATATGGTGCTCAGGGATATGGTGTAGTAGCGGCCTTGGTAGAGTTAGACCATGGTTGGACTTGATGATCTTAAACGTCTTTTCTAACCATAGGGATTCTGTGATTCTGTGAAAACCTTTGTAATGGTTGATAGTAGTTAAACACTGGAATACTCACTGGGCAGGGAGTGCAGTACTCAGCTGAAGTAATAGGGGATAAATCCACTTCCTTTACAGGCATCTTGACATAAGATTATTAAAAGTTTAAATGCATTTCTCTAGAACATCCTTCTCTTGCCACTCAGGAAGGCAAATGGCTGTAGATGGCAACATCCTAGGGAGAAAGAGTAGCACATTTTCAGCACAGTGAAATGTTGGGATTGAAGTCTGCTTTGCTGCCACATGTGAGGCTGTCTTTCCATTTACTGGCTGATAAAAAATCTGTGTGACAAAACTATAGACCCTTTATTCTCTCTTAAGTGGAAAAACAATCATTCTAGTATTCAGGAGGCAAGTAACTTGTTCATCTGGTTAGTAAACCCTGCTAATTATGCTGTGGTTTTGAAGTCTTGAAACCATAAATTCACACTGCTATGCTTGAGACACCACAACAGAGGCTTGAGGAAATTAAAACAAAAATGAAAATCAAGCTATTGCTTTATAAGTCACATGCAAAATCATCAGACTTCTGAAGTCTTTTTGGGTTTTCAGAGAAGTCATCTCAAATGAGATCTTTATCTTCAGGAGTTTTATAAAAATCGAAATAAGAAAAAAAAAATTAATGTAATAAACAATCTGGCAGAGTACCCAAGATTTATACTATCTGAATGCTCTCCTTGGTCCCAAACCACCTGTGCTAACTTCACAGAATTCTGATGCACTATAGTCTTTTTATTCATTGAAAGAAAATCCTTTAGATTAAACAACACATTTGGTTACAAGGGTCACCTGGAGGCAAGAACATTCAGCATTTCTAGACTAGAAATCTCAGAGTAGCAAAAGGCATAGGAGCCAATCCTGCTACAGTGGAACACCAGGGTGGGGACATTCCGGTCAATGAGTGAAGGTCCTGGAGAAAGCTTCATTGCATACAAGCTTTATGAGACACGGAAGAAATTAATTTTGAACAGTAAATGGCAAACTAAACATGAGATTAAATATAGGGCCTCATACATAACTACATTTGTGACTTTATATTTATATTATAAAAATACAATTATCACTAAATTGTGTCCATCTTTGTTACTATAGAAAGTTGAGTGAATAATTTATTGTTCTGACAGATGGTTAGGTTTTACACAGACACATTTCTATTGTAGCAAAAATTGCTATTTTACTTTCCATCAATTGTTAGGATTATAAATGTTTGCACATATTTTTTTTTTCTGGAAAATTAGTTGGAAGTGGCAGATATACACATTTTGACACTGACCAAAATCTGCTTAAGCTTAGCAAAGCATCTCCATTGTACAGGAAAGAATATACATTTACATATTAGGACAAGAGCAATGTGGAAAAATCCATTTGCATTTTACAGGAATGGTGAGTACTGTTTAGGAAATGGGGGGAATTTGAGTCTGCTCTGTATTTTTGTCTTCATGGCAACTGTGCTGTATGGGTAGTTTTCCCAAACATAAACCAAATGGACTTTATAATGGAATAGGGTACTCAGAGTGTGAAAGAATCTTAGATTCTTGCTCTCTGTTTCACTTTTTAAAAAACATAAAGTTTAAAACAAAGACGTCCTACATGAATTTCAAATTCAAAGCAAATAGGACGTAAGAGTTAGCTGTGGGTGAATATTGACTGATTCTGTAAATAAGAGTTAATTCTCTTCTGCTCAGAAGTAGGTATATTCTTCCTGGCATTCTCTAGACATCTCACTGGTCCCTGCTATGCTCTGACTTATATTCAGTATAATTAATGGAGCAATCTATATCTCCATTTTTATGACAAAATGACATTTTGTGTCCAAATGAAAGATTTCAAAGCATCTGTGTCAGCACAGCAGTAATCAGATTGCTTGATTGCTCTGTATCATGAGTAGGCAACACATCACAGGAATAAACAGGAACAGTCACACACAGGTGTAATCTGCTAGTCATGGAACAGCCATAGTAACAGGCCTATGTGAAATATACACTGTTCAATTTTCTGCTTCCAGGGACCCAGTTAGTTCAGTATACTTAGATGCTCAGCATCTCTGTCAGTCAAGCTACCATCTGCTCCCACTCACTGTAACCCATCCCAGGTTGCCTTTGTACTACCACTTCAAGTCCCTTCTACTTCAATGAGTTTGAGACAACCTCTGACTCTTTCCCTCCTGCTTTCAGCATGTCCCACGTCCACGCTATGCAGGCTGTGAAGTGCTGGCCTGTTAGAAGGTTATGACTACATTCTACTTGAAAGACAGATGCAGGTTTGCTTCAAGCTGATAGGAAGCAAGCCAGTTTGGATGCAGAAGCCATGTGACTGCATTATCAGCACAATGCTGAGCTTGATGCAACAACCCCGATGAAGAAATGGAATATATTAGCTGAGCTTCAGGCAGTGCAAATCACAGGCAAAGCAAGCTTACATCTGTCTGCAGTCTGTCAGGAAGCTCCATATTGTGCCTGAATCGTGTAATTCCCCCTTTGTTCTTATTAGCCCACACAGAAAATGAAGAAGGGGCAGAAACTTATTCTGTTTGCTTCCTACCAATGAATTGCTGATACTGGCCTTCTGTCAGGGATGGCACACCTGCAGGGAGGGAGTTCAGCTCTCCTTTGCTGTGCTGCCATTTCTGTCACAGGTACCAGGTCTACATTTGCTATAAACCCTTTGTACTCCACATCTACTTTTACATTTGTTCATCTTACCAGCAAGAGATTATTTTCTGCACTGCTACCTGTTTCCACCCACTCAGAATCAGCTTGTAGAGCTCAGAGACATCTATTACAGAGAAAAATTTGCAATTCTCTTTCCATTTTTGGTCTGTCCAAAAGTACAAGAGCTCTGATAATCTAAGACTTGAAAAAGTACTGCTTACTTTCAGTGGTCTAGCATCACTTAGAATGAAACCCACAGTTAGCCATTTTGAAGCAGATAAACATCATTAGGCAATAAAGAGACTTTGTTAACCCTTAGGACCATATAGCCCTGGTAGATTTTACATGCAGACCGTGGTCCACTTTCAATGTCATATCTATTAAACATAAAGGCTGCACATTCTTTTATGAGGCCAGCTACCAAATGATCTGGCTACTAAGGGCCCTTCTTCAATAAAACTTTGAGGACCTCTCTGGCTTAGAGTTCTCTGTCCACAGGCATTTTTTCCTGCCCCCCCTCAAGAATTCCTGATATATAAAATGTTTTCTTCAGGGAGACACACACCTGCTGCCTGCAGCAATGTGGATCAGCTCCCTGAAGTGGCTGCCTAAGGCTCAGGTTGTAGCCCTGATCGTAAGACAGCCTTGATCTCTTTTTTGCACATTGTTCTCCAACATGTCTATAAATTCCTCTCTCAGATCACAGAATGCTTGCTGGAGAGATACTCACCAGCCAAGCTGTTTTCTTCTATATGAAGTGAGGGTGTTATTCAACAAAAAGTGTCTAGCTTCTCAGTGGGGCAATAGAGATTGCTAACTCCTAAGTGGCATCCAAATTCAGTGAAATTAAGAAATTGAGTAGATGCAAACAGGTTTCCGAGAACAAGTTCCCATTGCAAAAATCTAACATATAGGTTTCCACCCTTTGCCATGCTCCCAGAAATATACAGTGACAGTTGGTCCAGGCTACAGCAAACCATCAGACTGTCTCCAGGAGAGTTCAACAGGACCAGCATGCCCATGGCTCTGCAGTACTCCGTTCTCTTCTGTGAATCCTGACCTCATTTATCCCTGCTGAGGCCCTCTTGCTACTTTTTTTTTTTACTTTTGTTTTCCCAATCACATTGCTGTTCTCAGAGACTTCTCTCCTCTGGACATGTTGTTGGTTTTTTGCTGCAACTCTCTCAGCACTCCCTGCCCGTGCTTGGTCAAACTTGCTCGCTGTGGGTCACACTCAACCACTAGTGGCACTAAAGCAGCCATCTCTCTGAGTCACACGCGTGCTGCTCTCTCACTGCACAGCTACCCAGCCCTGCTGTCAGAGAGGTCAGGGAGCAGTGATGAGGTGCACTGCACTACGCCTACCTGCAGCTCCAGTAATAGGAATTTCCACCTTTCCCGCTCCGGTTTCCAGCTTTCTTCTGACTACCTCCCTTGTCACCCACAGACTCTCTGAATCAAAAAAATCTCCATTTTCCTGGGCTCGGAAGGAGTAGTCACTGCTCTGCCACTCAGAGCTGCACCCAAGGGACAATTTCTGTGGCTCCTCATCTACTCGCAGTGATCTCAGCTACAGCCACCCCTGAGCTGCCACGCCCTGGGAGGCTATTTCACACCCATGACATGGGTCCTTGTCTCTGCTTTACAACCCACCTTTCAGCCATCAAGTTTTATTTGAGGCTTTCTACCACAGGTTACAAGAGCTTCTTGCCAGACTCCCGCTCATTTACAAGTAATGGGTTAGCTTTCACCTGCCTTACTCACTGTTGTACCCTCCCCGACTCAGACTCCAGTTCAGGGAGTTCAACCCTTTTATGCTTCGGTGACATTTTATTTTAAATTATCTAATTTTGAGTGGAATGACCTACTTTTAAGTTAGACAGAAAGAGAGGTGGAACTAAAGTTCTTCCCTGCAAAAAGGCCAACTTTGATAAACTAGGAGATAAAGACTATTCAGCTGAGGATCTCTAAGAATTGCATCCTCACAATGCTCCATGGTTTTTAAAGATGAAAACTTACATAGACATATTTTTCTCAATAAAAGAAAAAAAAAAAGCCACCAGAAAGGGATATAGACTTCAATGGATGAACAGGCATATCAAAAAGGCAGAGAGACACACGGGACAGACAGGAATGATCACTAGAGAAAGCTGTTTCTGAACATCAGTGGCAGAGTTGAGAAGACAGACCTGTCAGAAGCAAGCTGATTTAGTCCACACTAAATCTGAGCTGTGATTAAATCATCGTCTCAGCAATATCTTGTAAAAATGAGTCCTATGTGACAGCTACACGTTTACCCTTTAGTTTCACAATTCAGTATTTTTAAATATCTTTTGTTGCTCTTAGTTTGAGCACCCCTAACATTAAACCACTGCTGCTCTGGCATGCAGTGCAGAACTGCCTTGTGAAATGTCTCACTCGGTAATTGCTTTCACTGCCCTTTCTTCCCAAAGACAGCATTACTCTTTTCCTCCCAGGTTTACAAAACTGCCGGCAGCTCTCACAGTTGTCTCCCAACCACACATTTCAATGACCTCATCTCTGCAGGCCACAGTCTCCCTCACACTTGACATCAACTCAGATTGACAAATCCACTCCCCAAAGCACAGCTAATTATATTCCTCTATTGCCAGGGAGATCCAATATGTCCCAGTGAATCCCAAGTCAAACATGGAACAAACACAGATCTTTGCAAACAGGTATGCTCTCTGTAGCTATAGATGTCTGTGTACATCTTCAGTTTGAGTATGGATATCCTTGGGTTGTACTTGTGCAGTAGCAGTTTGTCTCAGGCATCATTTCATGGTCATGGAGAGAGATGAAATTTTTTGAGTAATAAAAAGAGTCATTTTGGTCCTATCTCCATAGTGTTCCATCCAGTTGCTTTAGTACAACCAGTGATCAAAATGCTCTCACAGTCACCAAGCTTCATTTTCAGTAGGAAGAAGCTAAGCTCAGGGTAAAGAAGCTGCAATGGGATAAAAATAAGGTACTTTCATGAAAAATAAATGGTTAAAAGATAGGACACAAATGATAAAAGCCAGTTTTCTCAGTAGAGGAAGATCACCAGTGGAATCCCACGTGAATATGTTCTGATTGATCTAGTCCTAAGTGACCTGGAAAGTGGGATGAGATGCAGTAACCAAGTTTGCTGACAATACTAAGTTATTCTGAGAAATAAATTTAAAAGCAACTCCAAAGAGCTGCAGAGGGATGTCATAATAGAGAATGGCTTGGAAACAAAAAGGCAGGTGAATTCAATATTGATAAATGTAAAGTAATGCACATGGGAGAAAAAAGTCCAGCTATACACATGCAAAGATAGGCTCCAAAATAGCTGTTACCGCTGTGGAAAGCAATCTTGAGGTTATTACAGAGAGGTCTATGAAAATGTCAGCTCAGTGCTCAGTGCCATTTTAAAAAGTAAAACAAATGTTAGGAAGTAATCATAGAGTTATAGAATCATTATGATTGGAAAAGACCTCCGAGATAATCAAGTCCAACCTTCAACTCAACAACTCCATGACCACTAAACCATGTCCCGAAATGCCCCATCTACATGGTTGTTGAACACCTCCAGGGATGGTGACTCTACCACTTCCCTGGGAAGGCTGTTCCAATGCTTAACTACTCTTTCAGTAAAGAATTTCTTTCTAATATCTAGTGTGAACTTTCCCCTCATGCAACTTGTAGCCATTTCCTCTTGTCTTGTTGTTAGTTTCCAGGGAGAAGAGGCCAACACTGACCTCACTGCAGCCCTCTTTCAGGTAGCTGTGGAGGGCAATAAGATCTCCTCTCTTCTTCAGGCTAAACAATCCCAGGTCCCTTGGCCTCTCCCTGTAAAACATGTTCTCCAATCCCCTCACCAGCTTCATTGTCCTCTCTCTACGCACTCCAGTACCTGTGTCTTTCCTGTACTGCGGTGACCAAAACTGAACATAGTACTTGAGGTGCGGTCTCACCAGTGCTGAGTACAGGGGCACAATCACTCCCTTCCTCCTACTGGCCACTCCATTTCTGACACAAGCCAGGATGCCATTGACTTTCTTGGCCACCTGGGCACACAGATGGCTCATGTTCAGCTGATTGTCAACCCACACCCTCAGGTCCTTTTCTGCCAGGCAATTTTCCAGCCACTATTGCCCAAGCCTGTAGCGTTGTTGTGACCAAAGTGCAGGATCCAGCATTTGGTCTTATTAAACCTCATACAACTGACCTTAGCCTATTGAGCGAACCTGTCCAGATCCCTCTGCAGAGCCTTCCCACCCTCAAGCAGATCAACACTCCCACTTAATTTGGTGTCATCTGCAAACCTACTGAGGGTGCATTCGATCCCCCCAACCAAATCATTGATAAAGATGTTGAACAGGACTGGACCCAGCACTGAGCCCTGGGGGACACCACTTGTGACCAGTCACCAACTGGACTTAACTCCATTTACTATAAATGTCTGATCTCAGACATCCAGTCAGTTTTTAACCTATTCATTATTGCCAAGTGCTGACAAGCTGTACTGGGACCTGTGACAGAAGTTCATAGAATCATAGGATGTTTTGGGTTGGAAGGAACCTTTAAAGGTCATCTAGTCCAACTGCCCTGCAGTGAGCAAGGACATCTTTAATTTCTGGTGTTTTAAGGTTGTTTTCTTAAGGGATCAGAGTCAGCCCCAAAGATCACTCTTTCCTCCTCAGAAGTGAGGCAGACTTAGCTCTGATGTCTATTTTATGCTGCAATAAAATATAGTTTGGTCTAAGTCAGAAGGGAGGTGTAAGCTGTGTGACTTGGATTAATTTGGCATTCAGTGGGTGTGCGAATGATGACAAACCCACCAATGGAACAGATGGTCTGGGCAGCAGGAAAAATAACTAGATCGCTATAAAATAAAGCAAGCTCCTTTCAGACAACTTCTGATCTTAATTTCACCAGGATAAACACAAAACATTCCATTGAAGGGACTGAGCAATTTACCTCTTTGACTTGAGGTGTATCTTAGTTTTTTTCCTAATTTGGCCTCTTCCTGAACTCTACTTGCTGGAAGTTCATCTCCTTCCTCCATGCTGAATTTGGCTTTTATGTTACTAACTCTTTTGTTGAATCTCTTATACGGTGTCTATGTAGCAGCATTTAAACTGATCTACAGAAAAGTGAAATCAGTTTGACATACACCTCCCCTCTGCTCTGTGCACCTTTGGGTGGCAGCTGGGGTGAAGAGGTCTCAAGGCCAAAGGGGCAGGAGTGATACTAATGTCTCTGCAGTCATTTCTAAGCACCATGGGTAAGCAAAACACACTAAAACTTCTTTAACTTGAGCTAAGTGACTCCTGAAGTTATTAAAAGCCAGCTACGGTATCCGTCCTTAAATAAAACCACAACCCTAGATTGTGTTAAAATTATGACCCTAACAGATGCATCCACTGTCCCTCCTTTTCTTTTCTTGCCCTTTCCACAGACCCTGTGTGGTTCTTTGTGCTATGGTTGCTTTGGTGTCAGAGGCAGTGACAGGGGGCAAGAGCAGTATTAACGAAGGAATTTATCATATAGGTTCCAAAGCAAAAAAAAACCTTCTTAAATGTCTTGAAGTAACAGCAAGATAAATAACGACAGTATGATAAGCAAAAGTATTCAGATTTTAAACATTATACTAAAATGGTGAGCTCGGTGATTGGACCTTATCCTGGAATAACATTTTCTACATTGTAGAATGCATTTTTCTCTATATGCTTGTAATTCGATAAACACAGTTTCTGTTATCCTAAGCATGAATGTTTGTCAATCCAACTTTAAGTAATAAGAGGTTGATTTGGTTTCAGGAAAAAAAGAATGACTCATCCAGCTGCACATAAACCCCCTGCATTCTTGCAAATTTATCCTGTATATCTGTACACTTAAGCCTAAGATATGATGAAGCTATATTGTTTCCAAGTAGAAAGAGTATCCAGATCTCTGTGTGGGTGGATAGGCAGTGGGTGGATATGATAAAAAGTTCTATGATGTATTGTACATATCCCTCTGTTGTTTTCAAATATGGTTCTGAATTATTAATACCTAAAAATGGAATTGTCCAGGTCTGCCCTTATGCATCATTGTTTACTTCAATAAACTTAAATTTAGCACGAAATGCTGAATATTTAATTGTGCAGCAGAAGTAAAGAAGACTCCCAACCATTCTGGAAAGTCCCTGTTTCAGAGATGGCAACAGTCTTAGAGTGAAGTGCTTAATTTTATTTTTATTGCTGTTATTTGCTGTTGTAGTCTTCTGATTCATGACTCAGACACTTGATATGCTGTGATAAACTCATTTACACAAACCAGAGGGATAAGAAAACAGACGGGTCTCTGATTTCATCCTTCATATTGAGGGCACCATTTACCAAGCAGATGTGAACAAATACCCACAGCTTAATTTAACTTTGGCTTACCTTTTCCTTTGGGACCCACTAATGGAATATGCCGAGTCTTCTGCTCATCATTTCCTTGGCTGTTTTTTGCAAACGAGACCTCAGTGCCTGCCCCATGTGTGCTTTTCCCTTTGGGTGCTGCCTAGAAGGAAAGCCATGTGCCTGTCCATGTAGGCGGCTATGGGCATTTTTGCCTAGCACCCTGGATAGTGGAGGCACACCTGCCTGTCCTGGGAAGGCACCCTCAGAGCTGGCCACAAAGTGCCCGAGGTAGTCTGTAGAGCAGGAACTATCCAGATTTCGATGGCAGGTACTGACAGGAGATGCACTGACAGTTATGATGTTGATCTCCTTCAGTTTTTGTCTGTAAGTCTTACACAGTTTTTTTTCCTCTTTGGTTTGGCACTGGCATATGTCTACTGCCTCTCCATCTCTGCCTTTGATCTTAACATGAGCTTTGCAGCTATGAAAAGTCTGTGGTTCAGGCATAATTGGGCTGTTTCCTTACTCCAGATCTCCAGGAAGTCCATGGCCTCTTCGAAAATCCAAGTGGGATTCATAACACTCAAGAAAAGCGTACAAACAAGGCACATCTTGCTGTGGGCCAGAATGCAAATGTACAGATGTACGCCTTGGGGCTGTGCTGGGGCCAATTAGATTTGGTAAATAACAGAAGTGTCCTGGAAGAGTTGCTAAGCACCTCCAGCAAGCTCTGCTCTTCCCTTCCCCACAGCATCCCTGCCTATCCCTCACATGGGGGTGTTCTGGGTGAGTTGGAGGCTGAGCAGCCCCTGTCTGTCACCACACACACCCCTAAAAACATCAGGATTCTTTGCCACCTGCTCACCCAGGAACCAGTGCTGTGCCTGCCCTTTCAGTGCTTGCAGCCCACAACCCCTCCACATACTCAGGGCCTCTCCCCCCGTACACACACACAGCTGGTGGGTACAATGCCACCTGATCCCACGCAATCATGGGTACTCATTTAAATAAAACATGAAGCAGAAGCCAGCTTCAGGCCCCAGCATGCCATTGCCCAGTCTGGAATACTAAATAAAGTCTGTATTTTGTGGGTCTGAGGAGATTCATCCCTATTTATGAAAGGTCTTCACCTCTCATCTGCTCCCTATTCTGTATATACCATCATTTACCACACTGACTTTAGCCCTTCTGTATTCACTACCACACAGCTTTTCTTCACTAGCAATGGACAGGTAAAAACAGAGAAAACAGGACATTTATTAGTCTGTTTTAACAAATTGCCCAAGTCATTGCACAAGTCATCTGGCTCACTCCAGCTGCAACCTCCCCTTCCCGAAAGCTGTCAGCTATGGGGCAGCACGCAGCTTCGCCACACACTTGCGTGGGTCTTGTGAGCACAGCTTGGGCTTTCAGGGAGGTAGTGTCAGGAAAAAGATTCTACGGGGTAGATAATCAGAGAGGCATGCTGCATGTTTCTTACACTCCAGATTGTATCTTAATTCCTACCAACGCTGAGTATCTAGGCAATTGTGAAACTTCCCCATTCTAGCAGACCTTTCTGCATATCATTTCTCTCTAGAGCTTCAGAGATGTACAGACGCTACCTTTGGATTTGTTCTGCACTTGTCCAAAACACGGTATAGAAAATGGCCCACCTAAAAGTAAAAATATTTCTAAAGCATGTTTCTTAAGCATAAAGGAAAAAAAACCTACCTCTTGATTATTTCTCATTACACTTACACCCACTTTATATGTCCTTCCAGTGTAATGCAAATTATGGATTCTGTAATTTCACACTTGTGTTTGCTCAAAACTAGAGATTGACAAAGAAGAAAGCTGGAAATTAATAGTTATTAATATCAGAAGATGCAGGGACTACTATATGATTTGGAAGGCACTTTCAAGGATCTTTTCAATCTTTCTCTGTAAAAAGAAAGGGAACAGGGAGTGCTTGCTAACCTGATAACAAGACATATTATTGTGATGAATAATTGTGAAGCAACAAAAAATGAAACTTGTTAAAATTATTTTTTTCTGAGTCCACTGAGGAATGAGCAGTCACAGAGGCAATACAGAGTATGGTAAAGAAAGTTTGGAGCAGTACATTGCAATTACAGACCACACAACTATTAGTTAAAATGAAAGACTTTAAAGTCTAAGTCAAAAGACTTAGAGATGCTGCACTAGGTGCTGCATGAGTGCTGGTAAAGCAGGTAAGTCGCCTGGTCTATAGATAGTTTGGATGCTCAGCACTCACTTATAATGCGTAGTTCTGGTCTCATACAGGTTATTTGGTATATACAGGTATGGGGGCAGACAGGAAACAATTCTTTTGAAATATAACAGTAATCTTTTCTCACTCTCAAGTAGCTTGCAACTCAAATGCAAACCTGCCTTGTTCTTTAGGAACTCATTCAACTGATATTGAAGTCATAAGTCAGCCTTATGAAGAGAGCTACCTGATAACTTTTGATCACTGGCAGCATTCCAGCTGATGATGGTTACCAAGGGCCTAGACTTTGAAACAATAATTCTGTGGGGTTTTATTATGCTTTAAAAGCAGGTGGGAGGGATAGCACAGTTTCTCATGCATTTGTGTAAGACAGAAACACTGCAGTTAACGGCTGTATTCCTGAGGAAAAGTGACAATTTCCACTGTAAGGATAAAGTCCACTTGTTAATACAATTTTCAGAACAGAGCCTGAGGATAAAGAATGAACTCTTTTAGCCATCAAGAACCACCCTAAATATTACCATCCTCCACCTTTCAGAAAAGACATCCCTCTTGATCTCTGCCTTCTCTGAGGAAAAAACAAAGTACATTTACATAGATTTATGCAAGCAAATATAAATATGTTTGGTTTATATACACATTAAAAACAAAACAAAACAAAACAAAGCAAGACCCTATTAAAAGAAGAACAAAACCCTATTTAAAAAAGCCACATTACTCGAAATGCACAGTTTTCCCCAAGAGAGTTATGAGGCTGAGCTGTTAGTGGCAAATAGCAGATTCATCACTTCAGGCTTGTGCTTGACTATTACTATAAAGAAAGTAAAATGAAAGGCCACATCAAACATAATGCAGCACTCACTCTGTGTGCCAGAACCACTGGCACTGAAGAAGAGGACACTCTCATAAGAACTAGGAGGCTGGCACAACTCTGAGCTAAGCTTCCAGGCTGCCTGCAGGCTTCAGGTAACCATGCTCTGGGGTAACGATTGTGAGGTGCTTAACCCTGTCCCAAACATGTAGATCTTTGGCAACATGCAAACTGAGGAGGAAGCAAGAGGACCTCAGGATTTTACCCACCAGTCCAGAATCCACTTATTTCCTTCATCTTTAGAGTACAGAAGGGCAGCTTTTCTCGGTGTCTCTAATCAGGTCCTGTACCTGCTCTTCTCCCAGCAAGAACCTGATTGCTTTGAAATTTCACGTTCACATCCAACCTTCAAACCCAGCTCTACTTTAACTCATGCCAACACAACTGTGCTGTGCAGACAACTGTAATGCTGCCCCAGCTCTTAAAATGTTTTGTCTGCCTGGAGGACTGGGTGGCTTTGTGTGGAGGTAAAGCTAGGCGGCATCTGGCGGACACTGTGCAAGTTTCCATGTAAAAGATTGCTGCTGGGGTTCTGCATGCTTTTAGGGGACTGTGAAATGCAGGCTAAAGGGCAGGGCTGGGGTAACCTGTGTGGTGCAAGTAGGTCTGTGCAAAAAAAGTGAAATTGCAGTGCAAACTTGCAAGCTGGTTCAGCCCCTTTCCTTCAGCTTGACTGAGCTGAGGATGGTCAGGCTTAACTGAAGTCTTTTCAAGCACCTCATCACACCATGGAAAGGCTGACTCACATTCAGTTCAGGAGAAGGGGTGCAGAAAACTCTGGTCTCAATCTATAATGTCTGTTAAGAAGATTGTATGTTCCACTCTCTCCAGAGCAGACCAAGATAAAAATGCCATGTAGTCCTGCCCTAAATGAATCACAAGGTTTATTTCAGTTGAAGGTAACATAAATTTTCAAATGAAATTACTAAGTTCTTATCCCATTATTTTAATGCACCAAAGTTCAGAAAGGTGCAGGAACTTTTCTTAGCTGAACAGGAAGTACTGCAATGCCCCTGGAACCTTGGTGGGGAAGCAAGGCAAAAAAACAGCCTTTTCAGGACATTGGTGAGTATGTTAGTGTACTGCTTCCTTACCTACCACTGTACTGTATATAATAAAGGCTCTACATTCAGAAAGTCTTTCTCCTCTCTTTGCATAACCAGAATAAATAAAATCAGTTAAAAAAAGTCTTCATTAGAATTAAACCCAGGTTGCATTTATCTGGGGGAAAAGTACGGGCTTGAAAGGGGGAGCAGAGGCACAGAAGTATGGTGGTCTAGTTGGGAAAGCTGGTCCCAATGTTCAGGGGAAGGAAGAGGAAAAGGGGCACAATGGCTGTGTTCTGTTTGGGAGAGGTAGCATGTGCTGGGGGAGATAATGGAAGGGCGAGCAAGGTGAAAAGGGAGTAAAATTGTTGTGTCCTGCTCTAGAGAGGTTAGGTGTGATATTGCCTGGTCTAGGGAAGGAGAGAAGATACGAAAGGGTTGTGCCCTGTTCAAGAAAGAGAGATTGTGCAGCTAGGGAGGGGGAAGAGATTGGCCAATGTGCAGACTTGGGGCATTAGGAATGCAAATTTACTTCTAGTACAAATTAAAGCTACATCTGGAAGTGCAGAGCCAACTGATCAGGCTCCACTGACACACTGTCCTGATCTGGAACTGGGATATCCTAGGGTAATAATTTCAACAACTACACTGAGGATTCCTTCAGGATGTGAAAGGTACCTAGGAAAAAGAGAAAAAAAGTCATACCACTAAACTGTTGAATGTGGAAGTTTTTAAAGCAGATGTTTCCTTTATGTTTACTGTCTACTAAGTACAAAATAGTGTAATTGTGAAAAACAAAACCAAACCAACACAAACCCCACATATAAATAAACAAGAAAAGAGCATGCTACTTCTCGAATTCTAAAGCTGAAGGGTAGTGTAGGCATATTTCCAGTGGCTCTGGGTTTGCAAATAGAACCTGGAATAGCATAGCTGATGGATGTTGAAAAGCCATGATCTAGATGGGGAACTTCAGGGTGACAGTTGGGCAATCTACTGCAAGGATTTGGAAGATTTGTTACAGAAGAAAATTATACTGGGTATTCATGCAGGCTATTGCTAAGCTGTTTAAAGTAATACCCAGATTAATAAATAATTNAAAAATACCTTAATATTTATCTATTATATTTATATATAAAATATACCCTAAAATATCTTAATATTTTCTTCCTGAAAATAGGAGCTGAGAAGAGTTGTATAATATAGTTAAATTACTAATTCATGTAAGCATTAAGTTACGTGATTCTCCTGAGCCTCGTCTTGGAAGAATGCACATTTGTGCCTCGTCCGGATTTAAAAAGTTGCTGGCAGAAATGAAAAAGCTAGGGAATAAGAGGAGATTTTTTTTTATAGCAAAATTAAACAAAGTACATTAGCTTTACTGAGAGCTGTTCAAAGATACCAGAAAGCCCTATTGCACATACCATTATCACTTTATTCTACCTCTCATGTAAACTATCAATCCCACACACTATGCAAACTTTCCGTACCATCTGGCAGGAAGTTTACACAGAACCTGAGAAAATTCCTCTGATTCCAGTCTGCATGGACCTACCAGTGTGGTTTGTGAGGATGATCTAACTATACAATAAATTTGGATATACAATACATTTGGATACTTGTCCCAGGCATAGTGAAATTCTTGGGCCTTGGAGAAGGCATTCTGGTTGTATTGAGAGAAGGGAGAATAGAAAGCAAAACGTATACATTCAAGTACTTATTCAGGTATTAGGAACCTGAACCCTTGTAGACATCTGCAGGGAGCAAAAGATTGAAGCCTGGCGCTGCTGGCAGACATCCAGCAAGATCTCTTCTACAAGACTTACTTAGATTATAAGAACAAATAAATTGAGTATTTTTATTGAAATGAGCTGTACGCATCCTTTATAATCAAGCAATAACAATGACAATGTTCTACAATCAAGTAGCTCTGTAATATCCTATAGCAACACATCAGAAACTCTCCTGGATATGAAGTGTGACTTCCAGTCAGTAATACGAGTTACAAGCCACACACATCTCACTCAGAGAACTAATTAATTACACTGCTGATATGGTTTTAGGATTAGTTCTTTGGTTTTTCTGTTGGAGATGTAAAAATATGGGCAGGCTTTCAACTCCAAAAGTGCCAAGCAAGCNAAAACAAAACCAAACCAACACAAACCCCACATATAAATAAACAAGAAAAGAGCATGCTACTTCTCGAATTCTAAAGCTGAAGGGTAGTGTAGGCATATTTCCAGTGGCTCTGGGTTTGCAAATAGAACCTGGAATAGCATAGCTGATGGATGTTGAAAAGCCATGATCTAGATGGGGAACTTCAGGGTGACAGTTGGGCAATCTACTGCAAGGATTTGGAAGATTTGTTACAGAAGAAAATTATACTGGGTATTCATGCAGGCTATTGCTAAGCTGTTTAAAGTAATACTCAGATTAATAAATAATTGAAATAGCTTAAAGGAATAGGAGGATAAATTTATTCTAATCAAGTAACAAACTATGCAAAATATGGCAGGATCCCAAATTCTGCTAAGAAGTTGTGTAACTAAGTGGTATCTTGATCAAATGCAATGCCAGTCTATGGACAGGTGTGTTATATTCACCAAATAACCTACAGATGATGAAGCAGCACATAAATGTGCAATATATCTGCAATTCCCTTTGCTGTCAGACCACTGGAGAGACAAAGGGCAAATATCCAGAGTCTCACAGGAAGTCATGGAAGACTCAGACATCATGGAGTCAAACACCAGATTTTAAAGAGTCTTTACCTTGAGATGCTATTCCATCTCAGGACGTACTGAATAGCAAGTTATACCATGGAAATGACCCTCAGACTTGAAATTTCAACAACAGCTCATGAGGAGTGAATAAGCGAAGCTGAAATGCCATATTAATGTCACAGCCGACAAAAACCACTAAAGTCTTTCCCTCTCAGTTGTGCATGCTGTAACTAAACCATGAACTGGCTAATGGCATTATTTTTGAAATTATATTACATTAGTATTTTCCAGAAGGTTGTCCACTCATAAAAATGGTATTTCCACTAAGAAAAGAAGAATTTTACTGCAGGGGCTGAGAGAATTTTCTACAAAGCATGAAAAATACCTTAATATTTATCTATTATATTTATATAGAAAATATACTCTTAAATATCTT
>VWZY01007620.1:119383-159279 GCA_013399075.1 Chloroceryle aenea | reverse complement strand
GCTGGGAGGCGGTCGGTGAGCTGAGCGTGTTCACGGGCCCTGCACTTGTCGCGGTGGGGAGACCGTAGCGCTGCCGTCCGCACGGATCAGGTTTCCCAGAGGAAGCGGGCATGCTGGGCACCCTGGGAAGTGTGAAGTGCTGGTTGTACACCAGAGCCAGGTGCAGGAGCGTGAGAGCAAGCACGTACCCTTCTTGGCGGTGCTGTCCACATCTCGTCACCTGAGCGAGTTTCTTTCATTCACTTAATTCAGAATTTTTCCTGCTTAAGGACTTGAGACCTAGACTGAAGACTAGACAAAGCCATCTCACCAGTAGTCCAGAGGCAGCATGGAGAATGTAACTGCCTCTGGAGTCCGGGCTACATCAAAAGCAGCAGTTTGTTCAACCCTGAGGCGTATTTAATAATGAAATCCAGAGCAAGCAGCTGTAGGTGTAAACAAGTCTGGATTTCTAAATTTCCTAGCATCTGATCCAAAGAACATATTGCATTCTTCCACGTCCTGTTGTTAGACAGTTGCATCCTAATTGATTTTGTCTTAATTTCATTACCTTCTGTTGACGGTACTTTCCTAAATGGCCTCTTCTTCAGTGATGTATCTCATCTGGAGCAAACGAGTCACTGCATGTAACGTAAAGGAAACTTAGTAGTGGTGTGAATAAACACTGTGTCCAGGTGGCACCTGCTATTACTGCTTCCTTGGCAGGGGACACCTCACGCTTGAGGGCTGCTTGTTTTATGAAAATGCCAATGGGAATCCACTGGAAATAAGAGAGACTGGGGAGTAATTTTTTAGAGGAGCTACAGTGCTTGAATATGTTCTTGCAAAGTGCATGGACAGGTAAACGGGAGAACTATAGGGAGGAATACATGGCAGTAAAGGTAAGGCAACAGAAAAACCCAAGGATGATTTTGACATTTTCAGCAGGGAAAGTATTAACGCCACAGTATTATTTATATATCAACTTTTGGGTAATAGTGTTTTATAACCCTGTATGCACATGCAAGACAGAAGGTGTAAGACTGGAGTTTATATCAAAGTTACTTCTTTGAAAACCTTTGAAAATATCTTTGTTTGTCCATCATTTTGAACTGATTTAAATCCATTCAGACCTGCCCCTAAAGTAGAGTGCAGTTATGGCATGATATAAATAATGCTGTTGTTCAAATGGTACTTTACCTGTTAGAAATCTTGAATTTCTTGGATTCCTTGTGTTCTGGAATTCTTGAATGCCTTGTCTTTTTGGCAGCTTTCATGACTGTCATCACTGGGCTTGCAAAGCAACTTCAGTTCCTAATCAGCAAATTGCTCTGTGTCCTGTTGGGTTTATTTAAAAGTCTGCCTCGTGGGCGATGGTGGTATCGGAAACGGGGGATTATGACTTCTTAATGCAATTACACTGGAGCTGAAGCAGAGCCATGGAGGAGAATGAACTTTTATTCAAACATCTGTCAGCCGTGACATAGACCAGGAGAGATAACATTAAGATTGAATCATTTTGCTGTCTGATGTTATGTTACCACTGCGTTCTTGAATTACGCTAAAATATTAATCTGGACAAGAGGGCATCATCACAGGGCAATGAAGGCACATCTCTTTTCCCTTATGGCACCCCGTGGTTGAATTCAGGACATTGAGAGTTTTTAATTTAATGATCTTCTTTCACAAGAGGATCACATTTTACCCTTTTTTTTTGTTTTTTTTTAGTGTTGTTGAGTCTTCTGCTGTTTTCTTTTTGTTAATCCTAAGCCAACATTTAACCATAAACGTGGCATCCTCATAATTCCAAAGTGTTTCTGAGCATTAGTATACAGTGATCTGTAGGGTGTTGTGGTTTCATTTATGTTAAGGTTCTTCAGTAAACTAAAAATGATTGCTTATTTAATTTTGGGAGCAATTAATGGCAGATATGTATTCCTCAGATCAGGTGTATCAGTCTGTACTTCCAGAACAGTCAAGTGGTGGGGTGAGTTTTTGAGACCGAATGTTTCAGTGTGAATCCAGGTCCTTCACTTTATACCCAGTTTGTGCTGGTTTGGCTGTGGATTTACATTGCACTTCAAGGCAGTTTGTGCTGTGTCAGCAATGGAGCCCCACATGCTTACACTGAAATAAGAGGTAATGGGCTTTGCCTTTGCTAGGCAAATTTTTTAATTTTTTGGCAAAGAAAGAGGACTTGAGTGCTTCACCAATTTCTGGTCTGACTTTCCTTCTGTGCTATTCACTACTGGTAAGCAACAGAGGATTCAACACTGAGGTAAACTAATACTAGAGACATTCAGGAAGTGACAGTGAAATAACCTTTGATAATAAAGCCTTCATTCAGGCAACTACCTGGCAAGCTTCATTACTGGCAGGCCAAGTCTGCATAAAGGGTGGAAAAAGCAGAATAAATTAAGCCTGACATGTTCCCTCCCCCCAAAAAAAGTGTTGCTCCTAAAATTGCAACCCCTTTTCTAGATTCCTAAGGATAATGCATTCCATTGATGAAAACTTTGCTGTGGAAAGAGTGTTTAGCTCAGTAGGCTGTCTCCTCCCAGTCTAGATGTCTCAGGCCAATTTTTTCTGTAGTAGAGCAAAAAGGTGAGATGATTTGCCATTGATTTAACCTTTCTGAAGATGTTCTGGTGTCTTACAAACAATGGCATGATGCCTCCATCCTTTGGGACCAGAGGCCCAAGTGTGGTCCGTCACTCATCTTTGGCAAAGAGCTGGCATGAATTTCCGTGACTCGTCCCAGCGTGAAGTTAGTCTGGAAAGGGAATATCCTATTGCTAAGGGCAAGTGGGGCTTGTATCTGCCCCTGCAGGACATTGACCAAGTCATTTAAAGCAGATAGGTGACAGGAAACCACTTTCCAAGTTAGAATCAGAAAAATGGTCTGTGCTGTTTCAGGCCCATGCCAGTCTCCTTTTGACAGTGATCAGTAAAGTAAATAACTGTGTGAAGACTGGAGGTAACTCACATATACCAAATAAAAGTTGCCCTGGCACAATAATGACGGTGTTTATTAACAATGACTTTTTGTGGGTTTTATTTGACGCCTAAATGTTGCTTTTTAAACAAAGTTGTTTTTAAAAGCTCTGTCTACACAAATCAGGCAAAGCTTCCTATGCCAACTGGATGAGCAAGAACTGTTTCATACTTTCTATTATTAGATCCTCTTTTCAGTTAGTTTTATGTTGCCATAACTTAAGCCATTTGCATTTAAATTTCTCCCGTCTCACCTACTACTGAAAAAACAAGAAATAAAAAGTTTGCTGTTCAGTGATAAAAAATTGTCCCGCTGCTCCAGTAAGCTCCATGCATTTGAGCAAATTCTTGAAACTGGAGAGGAACAGGCTCACTTGAGAATCCCTGCACTGATGGGGAAGCACCTTTTCTTTCCTTGTGCAGCTCTGCCCACACTGCGTAAAGTTACAGCTTGGTGTTCAGTAGATTTTTTGTGAGCTTAACATCAGTATCCTTTACAGGATATCCTGTGCAGAGGTTGAAGAGCAGAAAGCCACCTGGCTCTTCATGGTGCCAGGAATGAAACTTGAGCAGGGAACTGCAGAAAGATACAGTCTTGTGGCTAAAGTTGTCAAATGCTGACTTGTAGAGTGAGGTTTTATCCTTCTCTGTCCCCTGCACTTCCTGAAGGTTGCAGAGCAAATGACATAAACCACTTCTTACAGGCCTCGTCACTTATAGGATCATGGGTGTTGTGAGTCTAAACTGAAAAACCTATGTTCTGATTGGCAAAAGTACTTAGTACTCACAATTTTAATCAGTAAGAATTGTACTTTGAATATACCATAATTCTACAAATCCTAAACAGTCTGAAAATCAAGCTTTGAACATCTTAAATTGGGCACTTAAACTCAGTGGTCGTTTCTGATGAGTTTTGATTATGTGCACTGCTTCACCAGGATGTCAGCCTGTGTTAAATAAGCCTTTAACTCCTGTAGTTATGGCATTGATATAGCATATCATGCATTATAAAAAGAGGCTAAGAGCCTATTAAGTTATTGTAATGATGCATTATAAAAAGAGACCAAAAGCTTATAAAGCTATTCAGAGTGCTATAGCAGGTGTGCAGTAACTGCCATTGGAATATGCATGTAAATCCTATTTAATCCATTTTCCTTAGTTCAGGTTAAAAAACTACACCTATGCTAACAATCTTGATTGTTCCATCAGTGAAACATCCATGTACATAGAGAGTCTTTCTATGCCATGTGCTTCTAATGTAGCAGTTATTTCCTGGAGGCATAACTGAATATGAAACAATTAACTAAAATTCACCTAGGTACTACTTTGCTTAACAAAATGTGCACTAATGAACACTTCCGATCTTTCCGGGGGCTGCAAGGTGCTGAATCAATACCTTACCCAATAAAAAATGTGGTTTATGGAAATAATCACTCAGCTTTCCCTGATAAGTAACTGAGCTTCTCTTTTTTATTGAAGAAGATGACGACTACGATGAGCCTCCACAGTGCAGGGCGGGACAAGATATTGTGCTACAGTCACCTGTCGACTGGGTGCTTTTGGATGGCCGAGAAAGTTCAGATGACCGTGGAATTGTGCAGTACAAGTGGACGCTGCTGCAAGGTGACTCATCAGTTGAAATGAAGGTACACGTGCAATGTCGCACATGGCCACTTACTTGCAGATTGTTGTGTTCATACGGTTTTAACGTAGAGCTAAAAATATTAAATGTATTTGAATGGATATGGCTACCAGGAACCAAAATTGGGATGACTGTACAGCTTGAGCATTTATTTCATAGAAATACAGAGCAACCCAGATTGGAAGGGACCTCAGAAGATCATCTGGTCCAACTTTTTGTGGGCCAAGGCGCCTAGATGAGCTTATCTCATCTGTCCAATCACATCTTGAAAACCTCCAGTGATGGGGACTACACCATGTCCCTGGGGAGTTTGTTCCAGTGTCAGTCTCTAGCAGTTTATACAGTTCATCTCTATCCAGGATGACAAGAGACAGTCCCAAGTAAACAAGTAATGCTAATGCTCTATTTTAGCTCGGCTGTCTTTCACCATTGTTTGTGCTCACCATGCTTGTTTTTTGGCTTCTGTGATCCAGGTTAGAGACAGCTCAGGAATTCAATTAGTAAAAATAAGAAGGAATATTCACCAGCATTTTTCTGTCAATGCTTATGGGGAAACTGCAAAGAAATGTGTGTGGTGTAGACCTTACAAAATACTTATCATGAGATACTGTTTTATTATAGCCATACAATTTCTGCTGCAATTTGGTTTTAACTTAAAATTAACCACCCAGAGAGGGATTCTTCATTCTGCCTTTCTTTGTGAATGCTCTAGGAGCAGCAGAAAATGAAAAGAAAAATGTCTCAAACCCATAGAATATACTCATTCTCTGTTCACAGCCCACAATATTCGGGGCACACTGGGAGCTCCACCTAGAGTGGGAGTGACATGTAAAGGGGAGAAGGTGTGGACCATAGACCTTAACTGTTGCTCAGATGCTGACAATGGAAGAATTTAAACAGGGCAGGATCAGCAACAAGAGGCCATGTGTGCCAGTGCCACCATGAGCAGTCCCTGACAGTTACTGCTTATGTCTGTTCAGCTCAGTAATGTCAAAGATGAAATACCACTATCAGCAAAGTTACTCAAGATATTTAATGATGGAACAAACTAGAGCTCTGCCTAACACAAAGAGCTAGCTAAATGGACTGAAACCTAAAATTGTCATCCACGGAAAAACCCATCTGGTTATTCCTTAGTCTCCTGGAGGGTAATAGGTAATGTATAGGTAATTGAAGATCACCGTGTCACGGGAAACATGCTGCTGGATGAACCCAGAGAAGACAGTTGGGTGTCTCTGGTGAATAGTTACCCAAGTTTATGCACAAGTAACTATGAACGTACTGCTCATAGAAGACAGACACATCAGGGCTATTCAAAAGTATTAGTTAAGGCAGAACTGCGTCTTTTGAAAGTTCCATCTTCTATTGCAAGATCCACATCACTGGAAGGGAGACTACAGTCAGACAGTTCTGAATGGCTTGAGCCTGTATTGCAGTTTGAAACTGTCATGCCAAAGACCCCTGTGAATTTGTTTCTCTTCATTTATTATTTTATTGGCTTGAAAATTAAAAAGTCAAAAGGCTTTGACAAGGGATGTGAACAGCATAATACATGAAAGAGACTTGAATGAAGCTTTAAGAGTTGTTGCTGGATATCATCTGGATAAAATGACCATTTTATTATCTAACATTTTATTAATCTGACCCTTTGCAGCACTATTTTCTGTGAATACTCTTCAAATTAATCTGTGATGTAGTAACATATTTAGAGTAAGACTAAAATTAAAAGTTAATTAAAAAAGTTAAAGTTCCTGGTTTTACTTCTACTCGAAGTCACTCCATAAAAGAGACACAAGTCTTATATCCACTTAAACTTGCCAAATTCACATTAATCTTGGTGATTTCTTTATGTTTGATAATGAAAACAAATATTACACACATTTATACTTAAATACTATTCTCTTGTTTTCAAATGAGCAGAGATGTCTCCTACAGATATGTTGAATTAATAATCATGGTGGTTTTTTCTTACAATCTTCAGTTGCTGTCTTTTATGCTCTGTTTGCTGTTCTGAAGTTACTGAATTTCATGTCATTTATATATGAATCTGTAGCTACAAAGGAGAATGGGACTGTGTTTAAATAAGATAAAAGGCAGCTGCTGCATTTCACTTACATACCAGAGAATAAGTAGAAGGCAGAGGAGGGGGAAGGGTTGCTATATTGTAGAAGGAAGTCAGTGGAAACTTTTTTTTCTGTTGTGACTGATTATTTCTTCTTAGATAATTTACTTCTCAGCTTGTTACCCACATGCTGTGGCTGCACAGCTCCATGATACTTAGGGCAGTTATGGGTTGTTTTTCTTAAAATATTGATAATCTGGAAATTTACTGTCCATTCTGAGCAAAAGTGTGTAAGAAAGCAGGTACAGTTGGGCATTCTTCAGGGCAGCATGGAGATAAAAAGGAAAGCACAGAGCTTGCCAAGAGGCAGGCAGTGGAAGTTCAGCATGCACCATGGAAAAAAGTTAGTCCAGCAATTTAAAAAAGTTGTATAAGACTACATCAGATGTTATACTGGACAGAGGTGGGCAGTCTTATTAATAAAGCAATGCTATCAGTCATCTTACCATAAATCAATATGTTGCAAAAGTACCTTCTGTGGATACATGTATATTGCCTACAGGCTAACTCAATAGGGAGCAAAATACTATAATATTTTAGTGCTTACCACTCAAATTACATTGCTAATTAGTAAAAAAATGAGTGAAATATATCTTTCAATTTATTCTCCAGTGCTAAGATCCGCAGCTGCAGGTAACACATTACATTTTGATAGATATGCTTGAGTGGGATGACTTAAGAGAAGTATTTAATCTGCTTGGAAAGGATTGTACAGAAATGAGCTCTCTCTTCCTAGAAGTTTATGAATGGATCCTTTATACCAATACGATTTTTTTTTTCACTGTGTTTCTTTACTCAGGTACCACATCCAGGAACACTGAAACTGTCTCGCATTCAGGAAGGCAGGTATATTTTCCAGCTAACTGTGACAGACACTGCAGGTCAGCGGAGCTCTGACAACGTCTCTGTGACTGTTCTGCCCATGGTTCATTCTGCAGTAGGTGAGAAAATCACTGGAGCCATTGCCTGTGTGAGACCCAGGGTATGGTATTCAGAGCAAGGGTCCTGATCAATGCAGAAATACTGTTCTCCATTTCTAATGTTTTATTTTGACCTTACTCATTTCATAGTGACGTCTCCGAATGGCTGTTTCAAAGTGAGGAAGAAAGCAAGCATGACTTGTTTGTTAGATCAATAATACTCGCAAGCATTTAAATGTTCATCCTTATATTGTTAATAAGCATGTAGGTTTGGAAAATGAAAGGCTGTTATATGTGTCAGGCACATCGTAACAGTTCATTGTAGAGTCATACAGTGTGTGCAGCATGATGGGGTCTGTGCTGTAGGGAAGACTCAGTTAAAATCAGTTAATAGTACATGTGAAGCGTAGATTATAAATAATAATGACCTGCATCTGTAGTCTAAAAGATAGGAGGGTTAAGGTGTTCATGCATTCAAGCTTTTTTTAGTAATGGTTGTTATCAAAGCCTTAAGTTACTGGGGAAACAGAAACTGGAGTTGACCCATCATTTCTAAACTCTGATCTCAAGAAACATGTAAAAAGCATATTGTCAGTTCTGCACTCTTTAATAACTTCTAATTACCTTGTAATTAGAAAGTCACTAATACAGACCTGCTCTGGCACAAAGTAAAAGTTAAATAGCATCATCATTATGTTCAGCTGAACCAGTGAAAACTTTGCTCTGCACGATTGTCATCTCTCTATGTGGGAGGGCAGCCCCCGTGGCAATAAATTGGCATTACAAAAAACAATTATAAGTCTGCTTAATAATGCCTGTATTCCAGTAATGGAATTGTAATGATAGAATTGTATTCATTAATGTTTCAGCTAAAGCAGCCAGAGAGGTTTGCTGGTTTATTTATTTGCTGCTGTGGGTATCTGTGGTGTCTCTTGGATGGAGAATATTGAGGATTTGCTGCCCTTTTTTTTTTTCTAATTCCCCAAGTACATTTGCAATTCATGTGCTTCTGCTGTAGTTAAATCAGTGCATGGTGCCTTAATGCATGCAAGACCTGTGCTATTATTAGTGCTGAATTTGAGGAGATGCATTTTCTAAGTATGATTTTAGGGGTTTAAGCAGGTGCCTGTGTGTCTGCCATACTTCCCTTAGCATCCTGTGGCTTTTTGGTATATAGCAGGAAAACAGCCAAATGCTGTTACTTACACAAATCGATTTGCTGTTACAACATCAATCAAACACTGAGTCTGATATAAAGCAATGAACTACACTGTTGTTGGAAAGACAGAAAGCACAGATGTAAATACTCGATAATTGTAAGAATGCAAAATGAAATGTCTAGGGACACTCTCCATTTCCAGGGGGATGTAAATACTAAAGCAGGCAGCAATCAGTTCTTGTTGGTGTAGGTCACTTGTGAGACCTCGTGCTCAGTCCTGTTCTCACATGTGCTGAAGCTGATGGATTGCTGATGTAAATAAATGATGAGCATTCTTGTAGTATTTTAATAAGGTTGCAGACAACAGGCTGTTAAAGATCCCATACAGTCCATAAGTATGCATTCAAAATAACATATTGTCAGAAATAGAGAATTCTTATGTAGTACAAATTATGTGTTGGAGATATGCAGTTACAGTATTGGGAGTTTAATTTTTCATTTTCAGGACTGCCCTGGATCTTTTAAGCCTGGGAAGATCTCCTTTACGATTAGGCCAGCAGATTTTGAAGTGCTGTACAAGGTGTAAGGTGCAACAGCTTTCAGGCTGAGCATTTCTGTAGCAAAGAGATTGCTACAATAGTGATGAGGGTACCAGGAACACCTCCCTGTTAGCTATATCAGCTTCTGTGTCAGTAGCTGAGCCTGGCCTTTTTTTCAGACTTTCTGCCTTCTTCTCGGTGCTTCTTGACATATTGTGGTTTTGCTTTTTCCCTAGTGCTGCAGATTTTAGTACTGACTCAATGTTTACTACTTGCATTTCTCTTTTGGTCATTTGTGAATTGTTTCTCAACAGCCTGTGTTGGGGTCTGCTCTCGCTACCAGTTTATCTGTGATGATGGCTGCTGTATTGACATCACGTTTGCTTGCGATGGCGTGAGACAGTGCCCTGATGGATCAGATGAAACCTTCTGCCAGAACTGTAAGTACCAGGACACAGTGCAGACTGAAAGTAATCACAGTCTGAATGACCAAAGTGGGCAAGATGCCCCTTCTCTTGCCTCTCTCCTTGTGAGCAAGAAGCTTCCCCCACCATAGTGCCTTTGTCTGGAAGTGGCACATGGGAAGGTTTACTGCCTGCAGACCAGAGATGCTCAAACTCCCTTTTCTTCAAAGCATATCAAAACTGTCAGATGTCTCCAAGTGACAGACTATGTGTAAAGAGTTCTCAATATTTAAAAGATCACTTCTTTACTTGCAAGATGAGTCTGGACACAAGGACTGTGGTCTTGATCTGGAAGGGTGTCTCAGAGGTACACTTAAAGTACAGTTACACACCTTGCAAGCATCTGAAACGCTGGAAGTGTGTGTAGGGGAAGCAGTTGATTCACCAACACTCTGTTGCTTTCATTAGCCACCTTTGATATGTGCCCATGCTGAAGTAGGTGAAGGAGAATCCCCAGAGGGTGAATTGGCACAATGCATAACCACTCTTTCAGTGGTGTTTCAGTTACTGGATTTCTCCATAAAGGTCATGAGTATATTACTGAGTCTTACCTACTTTGTATCCGGAACTCACATTTCATCATATGTCTGTGCCTGAGGAAGTTGTTCAGCCTGCCTAAAGGCCCACACTGGAGGGTCTTCCATCAGCACACTCCCATTCCCTTTAATGCTGTACAAAAATTACAGTGTTTATTTCTGTTCACACAGTCAGCCCAGGTCGGAAGACGGTGACACATGCAGCTCTTGGCACTACCCAGCAAAAGACTGTAGGACTGAGTGAAAACACAGATGAAAACTTCTCTGCAGAAAAGACCCTGAAAGCCACTGCCAGAAATCAAGAGCTACTCTCAGTGGATGCAGACATGTCTAACCAAACGCTTTCTCAGGAACCAAAGAAACAAATCAGTGGATCTATGCCAGGTAAAAATTGAAACAAATCCATTTCAATAAATCATTCTCTTTAAAGAAAGAAAATGTCTTTCACCTTAAATTTATTTAAATTGTCTTTTGGTGCCTGGCTACAAGTGAAAATTTGCAAATGTAAAAAATAAAAAAGAAACTTGTAATATTTAACGTACAAGTAGGTATTGCTTTATATTTGTCGTCTGGTTCTTACCAGGTGCAAAAAGAAAGTTAAAACGTCGGAATGCTAGGAAAAGAATACAGTCTGAGGAACAAAATGTGCCTTGAGCTAAATACAAATTCTGCCACAGGTTCGGCTCTGTAACTGATGTGTAATGGCTCTTTAAATCACTAGTTCAGGAGAACATAACTAAGTACTGTTCAACTTGACTGAGAGCAATTGCTCTTCTTCTGGTGGTCACTGATGGGTATTTTTTTTCCCCATGAAGTAATAGTTTGATTATTATGGACACTTTTTTTCTGAAGTGTGTCTTCAGGGCAGCAGCAATCTTTCATCACTATAGAGAAGGCTCAGTCTTTGGTAATGAGCAACCCCAGGTCCCCAGTAGTATTCTCCATAATGGCTGCAAGCCTGTTGTCAGTCAGTGTGTAGGGATGTTACAGGCAGAGTCACCAACCCTTGCCTTTGTAAAGCTCCAGAGGCTGCAATTAAATTGATGTGCCTTTTAAGGTTCCTGCTGGTGAATTCAGATGCTCTGAAATAGAAATTGAATGAAAGCAAAACTGTGTACACAGAGACCAGAATGAGGACAAGACCTCCCACTTTTATTTCTTTGTGATTTAGACTGATGCTTGCCTATCAAGATGCAGCTATTTATAAACAGCTATACTATCTTGTTGCAACAGAGCAGTGCTCAGTGCCCTCTGCTGCCGATTCCTGCAAAGGGCACTTCCCTGGTTGGAACTGATGTTTCTTCAGATACTTGTACGTCATCTGTGGAGACTGCAAAGGGAGGGAAAACAGTGTTCTTAAGGAATTTGACTACCTCAGTGAACGTGTAGCAACTGACAGCAAAATCCTCTCTCAGATGTTGCCCCCTTTTCTGGCAGTGTAGATGACCGCGGTGCTCCATATTACAACGGCTTAAATTTCTGAAGTCTGCCCCAAACCCTTTGCACTCACATAGTCCTGAGTGACACCTCATAGGTGGCCACCCGAACTTAACCTCAAATTGCCAAAGGGAAGTGCAGGCTCCAATGGAAAGTCAGCTGCTAAGTAGGTCTCCAAAACCACTGGGCTTGTGATTCCAGACATAAACCCAGAAATGAAGTCACCATCCTCAGTGACCTATAATCAGAGGTTATAACTGGAAGTACATGTATAAGCATGGCACTTTTGCATAGTCATTTTCTGTGTTTACCCATTGCACAGTGACTTGCACCATTTTTGCTCTCAAGGTAGCCTCCTGCATAGCAGTAGAGAATAAAAGAAAAAAAATATGATAAAAGTAAAAAGAAGGTGATAGGGCTTCAGTGATTAGTGTATTACCAGAAGCTGTTGTAATCTTTTTGATTTTTAAATGGGCAGCATTTACAGCTGACCATGTCTGGTTTTAATTCTTGTGGGTTTAATATGAACAAGGCTCTTTTGACAAGGCTCAGTCAGAATTTAATTTCAGTTAAATGATACTTAAGGTTTTCCCTGTAAAGCAGAAGGACCCAGTCCTTACTGACCAAGAGCCCAATATTTTTAACCAGAGAAGCAGAAAACAGCTCAGTGAGTTTTTAAGTAGCTGATGGATCAGTTCCAAAGAGGGTACATGTGGTGGGACACAAAGTGGTGCTAGGTACTCGGGTCCAAAGGGCAGCTGTCAAAATCTGCTCCGAGTTCCTGTCTTCTCATGTGGACACATAAACTTCATAGGAGTCACATGCTGTACATTAATGATTCCCAGAGCTACAGAGTGTTTCAAGTCCTGCCCCACTGGCAAGCAGCTCAGTCATTATGGAGTTGAGGAGACAGACATCTAACCTATTCCTAAAAATGCACACAGATTAGATTAATTCCTAAAAATGCACACATTAATTAGATTTCTTTCCATCACTGCCATCCCAAGGAGATGACAGAGCAAATCTAATAATTAGGTGCTACAAAAATGAAAGACACAGAAACACTGTGAGGACCTCCACGAAACCCATCTGGAAAAGTGTTCAGGAGGGCAATAATTGCTAGATGCATTTTTGCAGTGTGGTTAAGTAGCACTGTACTGAAATTATACCAGCAGCCTCAAAAGTTCTTCAGTTCCACGGATATCTTAGTTGATACTTGTAGATCGTCATGGAATTACAAACCAGGAAGGTAAATGTGATGACTCTTAGATCCAGTGACTGCAAGGCAGAGCAAAAGAGAAGGTGTTTTGGGTGATTTACTTCCTGGAAACAGCACATGGCACATTTTAGTTGGCTGCCAGACATGATGCTTCATACGGGAGCTTTCAGCTGACTTTTCAAGAGCAGTTTTTCCCAAGAAGTTGCAGGACTGGGGAGTTGCTTTCTTTTCTTTTTTACATTTGTTTTTATTACAGTGGTGGTTACAGTACCAATAAAGACAGGTGCCTTTTGCTACTTACCTCCCCATAAGCATCTTTCACCTCTTAAGAATCCAATAAAGATGTCCAATAAAGGGGCTTCTTGTTAGAAACCACCATATTAATCTTCTCTCCGTTTTAAAAGGAGCTGGGCTAAGCTGTAATGCTTTGGGCTGTGGGATAGTTCCTCACAGCAGGAATATGAGCTTTCTGCCTGTGAGGGAAATACTAGGGGAAATTTGTCCCAGAATCCGTTTTCTCCTAATAGTTCCAAATTGCCCTTAGCCTGCTTTCTTTAATCCAGTAGCCCTCATGTTTGGCTCCAACACTGTACAAGCTTTTTAGGGATTTGTGATAAAGTATGAAAATGTGAAAATATGCCAGTGCAAGTTACGGACAGTTTAAAGCTTCTGCTTGATCTAGCAGGGGATCTATTCACAGTAAAGAGAGAAGGGAAAAAAACCAAACCACAAAACAAACCCCAGAAGTCATTAGTTGTTGACAGTGGGTGAATCTTGTTCTGCACTCCTGTCTTTGCAGCGGGATTCCTCTACAGCAGGGTTAATCTGGGGGAACACCAAGTTCAACTTGGAGATACCCTCCTCAGGCACTCAGGACATGGAGTCTTCTGCAACAGGCTCATGGTTTACTTTTGCCCAAGCTGGAAGGCTAAATGTTTGATTAGGTAGTTGAGAACAGATTCAGGAAGAGGCACTTGACGTCAGTGAAGGAGTCCTTTCCCCGTGCAGACATACCTCCATAGTGAGGTAACCCAGAGTGCATCTCCTCCAAAGACCAGCACAGCATTTCTGCGTGGCTGCCTCCAAAATGCCCCAGTATCTTTTTCCAGGGAGGCTCTCAAGGCCAGCCACATATTCTGGCACCAGTGCACTTGGAGATGAATATAGCAAACATACAGTGCCGCAAAGCACACCAGAGTCAGCAGCGGGCTGGTTTCTAAGCAGCCATAGCCTGTCCAGCGAACGCGGTCATGCAGATCAGTTGAATTCACAAGCAGCCTGAAGATTTGCACTCCCCAGCACCGCCAACTCAAGTGTATAAATCACTGTAACAGCTTTGCATTCCCCTGGCACGGGATCTCTGCCCACACCAGCTGTTGTGCAGTCCTGTTCGGGGCTGGAATTACAATGTTTGACTGAGCGCCCAAGGCTTAGTCATGTTTTTGCTGCGGAGACATTGAGAGCAGCAGTCATAACTTAGATCTCTAATTTAGGGGAACTGGAAAGGGCTATAAATTGTACTTTCATAGGCACAGACTAGAAAATGAGGAAGAAAAACTCACATAACATTCTTTATGTCAGGCTTCTAAACCTGTTTGGGGAAATCTTTTGTTTTCTAGTTGAGAACAGATAAGATGTTGAGCACTGTTGACTCTGGTAGCCTCTCTAATCCTGTAAGAACAATCACAACTCTTAACAAAACCATATAAACTTTACTAAAACAATTCTGTTACTCTTCTACCCTTCCAATATTTTCCTGCTAAACTTCTCTCCTTATTCAGAAATATTTACTAAATGTCTTTACAAGCAGTTGACTTAAATATTCCTTTTACTCCAATGTCAGGGAAAGAAATTCTTAAAATGGGCATTCCAATCTAGCCTTGCCATACAAGCTGGAGGATCTCTAAGAAGAGACAACATCTTTTGGGTGTTTCCAAAATAAAAATAGTCCTTTAATTTAATTTAGGGAAGACAGAAGCAGAGAACGGCTGCTGGTTTTGGTCTCAGTTACATTCAGGTTATTTTTCACAGCTCTGGTATCATACAGGTTCCGTAAAGCCAGTACGCTTAAGATTCCCTTAACTCCTCTTTATGTGCCAGTACAACTTAAAGAGCCCAAACGAGAAGGAACCGCTCCTAAGGCATTCCTTAGCAAGTGAAGTTAATGTTCACACACCCCTTGCCCTAATAGCAGGGCAATAAAGCCAGAGCCCGGGGCGCTGTGTTGTGCCCTAGAGCGGGGACATCAGCACTAACCTCACGCCAGTATTGATAAAGCAATTTAAGTTTTAATTAACGGATGTGTGTACTGGCTGCTGCCACTGACAGGGCCATGTACTGCAGCTCTTCAGAGCTGGTGGTGGTGGGCGGGAGTTACACATGGCACATGTTCCAAGCTAATTGACTTAAAACACTTCCTTACCACCCACCGCTATATGTAATTCCAATTACAACATTTCACGCTTTACAGATCTTGTAGCATAGTATGTTCCACTGGCATTGTCACAATTCCGAGGGCTGCCAGCAGATCTATCACAACGCAGTCAAAGTGCCCTTCAATATTTATCAGTAAAAACCAAGTAACAGTCATTACGTTTTAAAACACAGGCTATTTCTGATGTTTGCAAGGATGTGTAGGTGGATTAAGCTGTCGCTTTTGCACTAAGTGGCCCCATAGCCATGGAGCTTCAGTGAGAGGGCAGGAGGAGGGTGGCCCAGGTGACTTACTCCTTGCTTCTGTGAAGCAGAACTGCAGTCATCTGCACTCCCAAGATGAATGCTTCCTGGCAGCAAAGTACGTGTCGCTTCTTGTGCAGTTACAGTGCTCTGCTCTACCTTCTGCACTACACAAAGCTGAAGTACCTCCAAGACACCCTCTCTGAAACATTTTCCCTCCATATTTTTATGTCTCCCAAGCACATCAGTTCTGCATCTGTATGTGTCAGGTAATGGGCAAAATGACAGTAATTTGTGTGGACAATGAATGAATGTGTTTCCTGCTTTACAAGTTCCAAGGGTGGAGATCAACAGGACTTCATCAGGCTACATTTTCACCTATATGTAACTGCTTTAGTAATGTTTTATCTAATAGTGGTCTATACCCCATAAGGGTAGTTTGTAAAAGAGAATCTGTATCCATCATTTTTTCAGTAGAAAATGACCCACTTGGGTTTGGTTGAGATGTATTGTGATTTGTGATTCAAAACAGAATTTACATTTTAGCTTTTGTTTCACATTATTGCAAAAAGTCAGGTTATACAATAGAAGTTTTTAAACTGTTGTTTTGGTTTTTCTCCTAAATGGAAGCACTTTCACATTATTTAAGTCTAGCGTCCTGTGGATAAGACTTTGCAAGACACTGAACTGCAATATCATTTCTCTTGCTTGCTTTTCTGCAGATAACAGTTCCTCAGGGAAAAGAACAGATGATAAAAACGGGAATGGCATAATGGTGCCAAAGAGAGATCAGCTTGGAGGTGGCCGTCCAGTCCCAGAAACAGGTAAGACTTGACCATGTAAATTCTTTTTGAATTACATGTTTTTTCAGTTAGTTGCTATAGATCCAGATCCTGTAGTCGAGAATTGAGTAATATACCCTTCCATACTCTGAACTGTTCCTAACATTTATAATCAGTTTAGTTCTTCATCATGAGTTGCTTCAAATATAAGCACCTAAGTGACAGGCTAGCTGTATTTTTAAAGAAAAAAATCAGTTTTTCTTTACTGAATTTGTCATGGTATTAAATAAATTGCAGTTTCTCTTGACCTCCTTGTAGGTGCTGTGTTACCCTTAGCCTTAGGCTTGGCCATCACTGCTTTACTGCTGCTTATGGTTGCTTGCAGACTGCGTTTAGTGAGACAGAAGCTTAAAAAAGCTCGACCTATTACATCTGAAGAGTCTGATTACCTCATCAATGGGATGTATCTCTAAAAATTGGATTTAGGTCAGTTCTTCTCTCCCATTTCTCCTGTGTTCATGAACCTCTGCCTCTATAAAAGGACCAAAACTTTTAGTGAAGTGTAGAAGCCTACAAGATGAGGAACACATTCTTCCCCTTCGGTCATAAAATTAAAAAGTGGGTAGACGCCCTTGATCAGAAAATAACCGCTGAGGCTCCAGAGAGTAGCTCCACTTGGCTCTTACGCAGAAGACACTGCGAGGTGGGGACACCCCAGACTGGATGCAGTGTGCTCTTACCCTCCCCGCAGCAGGTGAGGTCCCGGCTGCGGCAGAGGATGCCCCAGAGCCAGGGCACTGGAGCAGCCCGGGCCCAGCAGCCCTAGCTGTACTGGTCGAGGTGTAGAGGGGAGCCTGTGCGACCCTGCTCTTCTCAGCACTGCCACCGCTCTGGGGATCAGAACACCCCGGACTAACACGTTACTTCACTGTCCAGCAGAGAACAATTTGTGTACTTTCCACCTGCTGCACTGGGAGTATTTTCAATATAGAGTTTGTCTTGCTTTGTTAATTAAAAGCAACTGCTGTCTAAGCACCAGCTTTTGTAATAAAATTTGGGATTTACAGAACAAAGCATCTTTTTTTTTTCGTTCATAGTTTAAACCTCTGTGCAGCTAAAAGAGTCCTGCTTACTAAATGCTAAAATGAAAACACCAGAAGTCCTCGGTGGCTGAGTTTGGACTTAGCAGTGCTAGAGAGCAGTCATGTGTGATCCCAGAGCTATGCCTCTCCCCAGAGCTCAGGGTTTGTTCAGCCTTTTCCACCCCTAGCTCAACACCTTCCACAGCATGAGAGAGCAGCACGCAGCAGCTTTTACCTGAGACACCGGAGCGTAGGATTCCTGCCAGTTATCCTGTAGCTCCCTGCAAAGCTTGAAAGCTTCAGTGACCTGCCCTCACCCCAGCAAAATTCTCATAGAATTAGAGCAAGTACTTGATATGTGTGAGTGAATTTCAGATGTGTTAACAGTTAAAATGTGTACAGTACATGTTATATATACATATATACAAACACACACCCCATCCTGTCTATCTTGTTTGACTGTCCAAGGATGTCACATTCATCATGGGTCCCAATAAAAACAGAGGCAAATGAGGCATGCATTGTTTTGTATGTCGTCTTTTGTACTTCAATAACTTCGAGTCAGCGAGATTATTGCCGTGGTATACAAATAGTTCTTCAAGTTGCTCGTTCTTGATTACTTTATGTAAAATAGCTCTAATAAACCTATTTTATTCTTATATTTCTTACATTGCCTTTATTTTCAGTTACCAACTACGTTTTGTACTACAAGACCATAGGATGAGAGCTGACAGAAGTACATTTCTCCTTTCTGTGAAACAGCCTTAAAAGAAACTGGAACATGTATGGTGGGGGAGTTGTTGAGGTATTTTGTAGGAAGACTTTGTAGATCGTGGCATCTACCTCCATGACCTGTCTCTGGAGCAGTACTTGACCTGAGCAGGACAGCAGGCAGAGAGCTGTCTGTGTCCTCCTCTGAGGGAGTCTTGTTGCCAGTGCTGCTTGCACAAAGCAAGGGGGTTTAATTAAATATCTAATTTTCCTGCACCATCTTACCCTAGCAGCAAGAAAAGTAGTTTTCCCTCACAATGCTGCTATTACAGAAGCCCATCACGCTGGCACACAGCCAGTAGGAGAACAAAAGGTCTGGTTTTGTTCTTCTGGGCAGGATAACAGCAAGATCCCAAAGGGAGCACAAGCCAGCCAGTACAGCCCTGGCGCAAGGAGCTGCTCAGCTTTCCAGTTGCTTTACCCAACAGCAGCCTTTCTTGCTGTGCTACCACAAGTAGAATCAACCTTCATGAATTTCATGTACAACAGCCCAGAATGAACACCTCCTAGCAGGGCTGGAGAGAGAGAGCAGCAGGCACGGCCCAGGAGCCTAGCTATTGTCATGTTACAGTTGCCACAGTCTTCCCGGGGACTCTTCTTTCTGTGAGGGAAGATGGTGCCAGTTGCTGCTGTGTAAACCACCAGCCTCAGGCCTGTTACTTCTCAGGTAATTGCAGACTCCAGAGGCTGGCTGAAATAAAAGGTGCTACCTTACCAGCAAGCCTGGGCTTTGTCAGCTGGATGAAGAGAAAGATAAAAATCAGCAAAGTACCAGAACAGTTTGAAAGCTCCTGCAATTATTACACACTGGTTTTGATAACATCTGCTCTCATTTAATAGCTTTCATGCTGTTTGATTTTAAAGAAATGATCCTGAACACTAAAGCCAGAGTACATCTGAGCACTAGCAGAAGAGCTCTAGCAAGACACCATTGTCGACATGCAGGGGGTGCTGCTTCTCTTCTCCCCAGACTGCTCCCAGCCGTTGCCTTCTCCTGACATCACTTCTGTAGCCCCTTCTCAGCAGCTCCCAAGGTTGGGGCTGCTCGCTCTCTGATCACGAAGGAGTGCTCTGAGCAGGCACTGCTTTTGCCCCATCTTCATGGCTGCATTGCTGACTGCTTTCATAGCTTCCCATGCAAACTTCTGGAGTTAGGGAGTTTTGTACAGTGTTCATACTGCAGCAGCAGTCAAATATTCTGCATGGAAATCATCACTCGGAGGTCTGTCAGATCTTGTTTTCCTGTCCTCAACGTGGGGGAGTTTCTATCCACGCATCTGGGAATAAGTTGAGGAATAAGTTGAGTCCACCTGTTGACACTCGCCAGCATGCTGTAGACAGATAAGCAGAGAACACTAATTGCTCCCACAGCAACACAGCATACTGTGTTACCTGCAGTAGTACCTGTGGACATCGCTCCTCTGTGTTTTAGGAGGGGTCATTACAATTTGTTTTGTCAGTGTATTTTGATGCTGATCAAGATACAGATTTCAGTTGGATTGCTTTTTGTATTTTCAGTTGTTTTGCCCTTCAGACCAACTTATGTACACTTAATGGTACAAATTATTTCAAAATAACAGGCAATACTTAACTGAGTTTTATCCACTCTTAGAAGAAGTTTTTTCTTCAGTAACCAGAGATGCTTGCTGTCCATTTTTACAGAGGATCCTAGACCGAACATCTCTGCTGTAGTCTTTCCATAGCACTGCCAGATTATAGCAGGGGCAGTTCCAAAAGCACATTTGCAAAACAAAAAGGCTGAAATAGGTCAGTGTGATGCTCCATTTGCTTTTTATATTCTAGATAAAGCATAGAGAGTTTCACTCCCAAACTCCAGGGAGAAGTCAGTGGCACGAACCAATAGCAACAGAAACACGCCACCCCAAAACAAAGACATCCTTTCTAGTAAGCCCCGGCAGAATTCAGTCATTCATCATTGAGGTCTACACTTACTGCTTTCATGAGTGTCAGGAATTGGGATTTTTCGGTTTCTAATGGCAAAAGCTAAAAGAATAAAAGCAAAAGGAATAGCTAGAAGAGACTCGGAGAGAGCTGATGGATGTAAAGACCAAACAGAAGCAATAAACACAAAGGAATTGGTAGGAAAGAAAAGAGACCATGAAACAATCAGCTTGACCTGAGTAAGAAAAGGGAAATATGCTGTAAATGGGGAGGGGAGGGGGGGGGAGAGAAGAAAAGAAAAAAGGTACAAGTACCTTTGCTATATATTTTCTAACTATTAATTACTTAAAGCAAGTCAAGAAGTGAGATGTAAGGCTACAAACACATTTGTAATACAACAGAAACACTTGCTGAACATTGCGCTCTGTACTGGAGCTCTAAAACAGAGAGCAGTCTGGAAGGACTGAATCTGCACAGAAGTCCAGTTCAGGAACAAGTTTTTAAAGATACCTGCTAGAATTTCAACTTTTGCTGACAGTTAATAAATACACCTTTCATTGATTTACGAGTGATTTTGAGCTGGCTGAGAAACAACAGACAAGGCAGAAAGGTTCTGTGCTGTGAAAGGTCAAAAGTCAAAGCTGTTCAGCCAACAGAAATATTTAATCTCATTTTAAAGACGACAGAGTACAAAATTTTAACATAGGTCTTCACAGCTACCAGCTCCTAATCCGCAAAAGAGACTTGTTAAAGAGATCTAAATTTAAAGTGACTATAAACAACACAAGATAGAGAAGGAGCAGGAAACTTGAATGGGTACGGGACTGGAGAGGACTTGAAAGCGGGCAGCAGAATGGGAAGTAGGGGCTATGGGGAAATCATCCCTGAGGGCTGATTCCATACCCAAGAGGCAACTTCCCTAAGGCTGCCTCTATAGCTAGGAAGATGCTTCTCCAGAGCCCTTACCACATTAGCTCAGGCAGATGCTCTGAATCACCCATTTCCTCAGCCAGAGGCCTTTGTGAGTGTCCTCCTAGTCCATAAGGCACCTGAAATAAAAGTTACTGATTAACCTCAGATGCCCTTTCTCTGTTATGAAAAAGATAAAAAAGGGATTTGGGAGACCATGGAAAGGTTACATGGACAAGTTACTTAACCTGTTCATAATACAGACAAGTAAGATGCAAACATGCATAAATAAGGCTGGCAAAAGGACTTTCATCCTTTCAGTAGCATCAGGGAACATTTTCAAGAATATCTATTAGGCCAGTTCCTCAAAACACCCTGCCAAAGGCACGAGAGAACGGAAACAGCCTTTCACAGGAGAACTGAGAATGCATCAGCTGCACTGATTTGTACTGCATATAAAGCTACCACCTGGAGCAGAACACAGACCTGTATGTCCAGGATGAAATGCGGGAGGTAAACCGGCCAGGCAGAGGAAAGGTTGTAGTGTCTTTGCCTGCACAAGGCCAAGTTTTAGCCCAAGCTGATTTCCTCGGACCTGGCTGAGGCATGGAAAACCAAACCTCATCACCAGGTGCTCTGAACACCTAGGTGCAGCATATGGATTACAGTACAGGCTAAAGTGCTTATGATACCTTAGGAGTGCCTGTGCGCTTCCCACAACAGGTCTTCAACCTTTCATGATTATAAGCAGCCAGACCAAAAACTCAGAGCCAACAAAGGCAAACTGCACGAACCCAGAAAACTAATTTAAATGCCATGCTTGAATTTATCTGCTGTATACCACAGCTTTTGAACTCCAATGAACACATCCTGATGTGTAAAATCTAGATGTCTTGAAACAAAAGACCAATTTCAGACCTGATCACTTCCTGCATCCCCCTGCACACACACTCTGCTTTGAGCAGCATGTCCCCTCCATGTTTTTTTTGTCTGGGTTCTTTTGCTTAGTTGTTTTTTTGTTTCTTTTGTGTGTGTGTGTTGGGTTTTTTTAATTGCTGTTTCACTGCTGTTGTTATGTTCTGCACAATGTGCTCACATGACCTCATCACGCCTTTTTTCTGAGCCAGGACCACTGCTCATTCACTTCAACAGAACAAACACCTCTTCCACACCATTTGGAAGAACAAAGGTTCCCTAGAAGTAATTAGTACTATTAATTTAAATGCATCATGTTCAGAATCAGCTAAATGGAAGCAGAGATACAAATCATGAGCTTGGTTTGCATTACTCATCCTTTGCATGATGTCAAAATCCAGAAGGAATTGCAATCACATCACCTTTCTGTGAGCTGCATTTAAATCAGTCCCTACACACTGGAAAACCCTAGAGCTTGTCACCTCATCACAGAAACACTGCACATGCAGAGACAACTGCTGCCAGCTGGGCACTCCAGAACCTACCCTGCAGAGCCCCGCTGCTCCAGGCATTATTGCCCATTTTGCTGACTACAAAACATTCCAGGAATCATCCAGGTGGCCTCAATCGGCAATGCTGGTGCACACCCTCTCTGCGCTAGTTGCCCAGCAACGACAGTAACAAAATCATGTCCTGGTCTCTCTGCCCTCAAGTTAGCTGGCTGGTTTGAATGGAAATAGGGAATTAACAGGCAATTCCTGCTACGTAAACAAAAAGCAACGATATGGCACGCAACCCCAAAGGGCTCCTCTCTGTGGACCCCCCACAAGTGTTTGGGGGTTTGCAAAATATGAAGATGGGCTCTTGGTGGTTCTGCTCAAACTCTAGAGGTCTTCTACTCGATCCCTGGAAACATCCAGACAAGTGACTGTCTCTGGTTCAGTCAACCTGTTCTCCCGGGTTGTTGTGGCTTAGAGGTGATCATAACAGGCTGGTGAAACATCACCACACCTCTTACAAAAGATAAACTTCAGTGCTTGCAAGTGGCAGATCATACACTCCTAGCCAGCTGGCTTCAGCCACGGACAGCAGTCGGAATTCTTACACTGCGCACACACAGCCTGCTCCCCAAAACACACTGATGTGAACTCAAAGAAAAGCCGAACAGCCGAGTGCAACTCCACTTATATTCCATGGGGTAGTACCAGGCTTGGTAACTGATGCCATACGCTGCAGTATGTTAATTAGCTGAAAACAGACACGTGGATCTGGTCATCTAGTAAACCAGTATTTTTATAGGCGCTTGCTTTCTCTTTGGACATGCGAGGTCCTGTGAAGATTTTTTTTTTAAAAAAAAAAAGCCAAAACACCCACAAACCCAAGCAGACACCTAGATACAAGCTTCCTCTCAATCTTCTTTTATTTGGCAAAGTAGCAATTCAGACAGTTCACACAGCATTTATTCAAGCTCTTCAAATCTTCTGCGTTTCAACTTGTCCTCTTCTCCAAGAAGTTTTTACTTCAGAACCATTGCTCCATCGTGGAGGGGTTTCATTTTCCAGTTCCTAAATGCTACTCCTGGATTCTCCTTTCTGCCTGAGGACCTTGACTATCACCAACCCTTCAGCAGAACGGGTGCACTAATCCCAACAGCCTTGGTCCCTGAAGTCTTACACCTCCTGAAGTGGTTTTCCCCCAAAAAACTGTCACCAGGTCTCAGCTTTATCACCTCTTCCAAGTTAGGCTAGCTTATTAAACTGTGTCCAGAGACAATAATTTGGATACAGTTGAGCTTATATATTTCATTTAACAGATTAAATTAGTGAGAATATGTAAATAAAGCTGAACTCAATTGAATGATAGTGACCAAAAGGTTGAACATTAGCATGCATCATTTAAGATATTTCACTTCAACACCAAGAACTCGATTCACAGTTGATTGTGGGTTAGTACAAATTTGTCAGACGCAAGTGGGTTTTTCTGAATTGCATTTTCTAGAATACACACTATATTAATTCCTCTTGTGTATGTGCTCCCAGGCTGTCATTAAATCAGGAGGTGGTACATTAACTTCCAAACATCTAAATAAATTGACACACACCTTTTAAACAGGAATAGGATAGAGCCGACCTTCAAAATGAAGTCTATTTAAAATGTTCCTCTTCCATATTCAGAGGCCCTTGAATTTTAACCTTTATGCTTTTAGGGGTTAATCCTATCACAAAATTATTGCTGTTTTACCATAAAAAGTAAAGCATATTTTTGCAGTCATCACTATGGGTTGTCTTTATGCAAGTTATTTTATTTTATAATCCTTTTTAACATTAAAAAAATAAAACAAAAAAAAACCCGAACCCAAAACCACACACACAAAAAACTACAAACACAAACAAAAAACCACCAACAACAAAAAAACCCCAGCAATTAACACCAAAAACCCCACACTGTTTACTTTAATTCCTGGCTGCTCAAATCTGAGCAAAATGACTCAAGACACACTCCCCCCTCTCCCAAAGCAGCCCACCTTCCTGTACTGCTTCCCAATTTGCTGTTGACATTTTACAGTACCAAAACAAACCACCTGGGGCAGAAAAAAAACCCCAGATTAGAGCCTTCCAGCTACTCTTCTATAAGAAAATTGAAAGATTGCATTTCAATCTGTACTTTAAGAGTCCAGGGTTTGTTATTCCTTCTGCATGTCTTGTGTTTTCCTTGTACACCACTTAAGAACTCACTTTCTAAAAAGCCAGAATTTTTCCTGGGTGGCCCAAGTTAGAAAAATGAGAATGTTAATCCAGCAAATGGCTTTGACAAAAGCAACTTTCTTTTAGAACCAAACTGGATTTTTTTTTTTTTAATTAACACCCTAGCAATCCATATATGTCAGTAGTCTATTACATACTGATCCTCGTCTTCCACACGCACACAACTTCCCTTTTGCTTTTAACTTTATTTGGCAAAGCAGCACGGCATAAACTGTTCAGTGATGGGGACACAGCTTATATCATCATATTTCTGGAGTTAAACCCGTGTGTCACCTCAGTAGTAAGCTATAAGCCAAACCACAATTTCAAGAGCCCACTAATTAGTTTTAGAAGGAAATGGGAAAGACATGCCTCATGTCCAACTTGAACAGCAACATTTGATAAGAGCGGCCACCCACCTCTGATGTCTTTAAGTTTAATACAGACAAATGCCTGGTTTTAAGGTAACAAAGCAGCTGACTGTATCTACTACATGCTAGTCTATGACACCATGTCAAAAGCTTAAAAAGGAAGTTCGTCTCCTTTCAGTAGCATCTAGCAGACAGTGGAACACAGAAAAACCTGGCATTACCTACGTAGTGTCATAAGGTGCACAGAAGCAGTTTTACCAAGGGACACAGGAGCAGAGAGAAGTGAGTGTTCAAGTAACCCCAACAAAATTAGAGTTGACAAGCTATAGGTCTTTATCTGCAGTTCTGCAGAAATTCACTTCGAACAAATGAAAGTAAAATAAAGGCATGTTAAATAAAACAGTGCCCACATAAAACTTTCCACCATTTCTTTATCAGATTTGCCTTGAGCATCTAAAAAAAATTAAACAAACACACCACTTTTCCATGCTGATAACAACAGTATAATGAAGTCCAAAACAAGCTGCAATGCTGTTGGTTTTCAAAATGCTTTAAGAACTGGAGATGAGCAGTCCACTGTAACACTATGTTTGGGTCAAGATGATGTAGCTTTTACAATTCATCCCTGCAGAAAGAAAACACATGCTGTTATGTTTCTCCTCCCCTGGGAAATCAAATTTGAAAAGTTTTTATATTGAATCAGATTATATGAAAATGCTCATGCACATCAGCAAAACTTCAGAAACCTTCTCAAGCATTTAAGGAAAACAAAGCAAACAAACCAAAGGAAAGGCAACAGCAATCCCACATCATCTCATAAGAGTACGTGATGTATCGTGAAATATGGGTCCCTTTATTTGACATGACATGGACCGTTTGCTTTAGCGACCACCCCCCTGCACTGCACAGCCACTTACACAGCTACCTGTCACCCTGACTCTGGTGGCTACATGCTGGCAAGAAACTGAGCCAGCTTACTAGACAGTATTGGCAAAAAACATTCTCGGTAGCTGCCAAAAAGGCAAGTTCAGCTTCCACTGCAGTCTCTCCAGAAAGCTGGGAACACTATCTCACGTCAGCGTCAAGCAGTTTGTACCACCGATTTTATTTATTTTGCAGAGGAGCTCCATTAGCTCCCAAAGGAACTATGATAAATCGGGAGTAGGTTATGGAAAGGGGGGAAGGGTGTGCGCATGTTAAAGGCAAATTCAGGTAAGAGAAAGGATTCATCAGCTAGTCTCTCTAAAATCACTATGAAGAATCTAGAAAATGCAGACTTTCATTCCTACAGGACATTTAAACCACATTGAAACAGGAAGCCCATAGAACCCATATTCCAACAGTGAAATTATCATACATTAGTGATTTGTTTAAATATTTCTAAAGCATTAACCTTACTACATAATGGCCATCAAATCTGAAAACTGTGCACTGTGCCATTATGAACACTGGAAAATTCAAACAGAAGTGTCTGCAGGTTTGGTTTTTTTCCTCCTCAAAGCACAAGCGACCTATAAACTCACAACGAGTTTGCTGCAGTATTTCTTTCAGTAGGTGCATCATGCTCATTAGCCAAAGCAAACGCTGTCTGAATTTAGAAAAAAGGTCACTAATGTAATTGCTGGCTCAACACACAATAGTATTTCCAGCTACCATGCAAACTAACCCACAGAAATATAGTGCTACATGCACTAAGCAAAAGCTTTCAAGTTAAAAAGGCATTATCCTTCAGGAGTCGGATAGCATGGAATGACAGCATGCAAAACATTTTAAAAAGCAACTGAAAAAGCTGTTGCAACCAGTGCTTAAATGACTAGCTTTCTATCTAATGCACCTAGGATGCAAACCTTGTGATTTGGTGGTGATAAATATTTGCATTCTTTGCACTTTGCACTGCCTTCTAATATAGAGGTACTAATCATACATCTTCAGAGTGCTGCAGTAATTACCAAACATAGGAAAAAGCAGAAGGGGGAAGAACATGTCTTGGCAGGGGTAAAGAAAAATCTGTTTATAGCCAAAGGTTTGGAATTTCTCCATATTTCCTATTTCACAGAATGGGTATTTGCTTACCTTAAACAGATAAAAATAAATTAACATCTGATACTCAGTTTAAAATGCAGTGCCAGTGAATTTAGGACAGGTACTTCACTCATCCTTAATGATTCCAGAAGCTGCATCATCAATATTCACAACTTCAAAAAGCTTATGTAAGTAATGACTACTGCCATTGCTAGTTGAGTCTCTTATGCCCAATTGCTGATGTGATTTTCGTCCTTGTTCCTACCATATACTCTCATCACTTTAAAAAGCCTGGCCTTTTACTGTGACAGATAATCTTTTAAACCCAAGCTAGATCCACAAGAAACTGTAAGCCTAAGAAAAATTTCATATTTACTCCAAAACTGTTAAACATCATAATTTTACCCAGCCACAGATGTTGGCGAGGTTTTTGCATAATGTTTCTAAAGCATTTAACGTAGTTGTAGAGTAGGAATTTCAGTTTTTTACTTCACGAAACGGCATTTATATTTAGAATCCAAGGAAGTGATACTGACATGCCAGTGTATTAATTAGTTGTTGGTATTTTGCATTGCTTTAAGTGATTCCTGATGGCATAATAATGTCCCTGCAAGTTAAATATATGATGGATCTCACTTTCAAATTCTGTTTATTGGAACATTTACTGTATCGCCTTCCCTCGAGAGACCTTTCACTTGCTCTTCCCTACTCATTAACCTAACGACAGCATGCCAGCCCAAACCAATCCACGAAGAATGTGTTAAAAATTACGTAGCATTTATTTTCTACTGTTATGAGAGGCTGAGCTTATATGTACACTATTGGATTATATATATTAGGAAGTTACAGAAAAGCCTCGGATCATCAGGTATGTGACACTTCTCAGCTTTCCATCTAATCCGAACAGCCTGCAGACTGAAATACATACTGCAAACCAGCTTCGGTCGATCCGAGTGCCGGCTGTGTGGATCAAAAGCTGCCAAGCTATGCAAACTACCAGGTTTCAACCACTGGTAAAAAGCAGCATACTTGCCGATCCTCCCAGCAGTAAAAGATCTCTCCTGCTAAAACGCTTAAAAGGAGACTCAAAAGACAATGGCTGTTTCCTTGTCAGAAATACCCGGTTACCGTCTAGAGCCGTAGGAAAGATGCACTAATCGATGTGTATTTTCTCCTTTTTTCTGGCCACGACTGTTTGCTGTGGTTCTTACAGAACTCAAGTAATTTCTGTCCACCTTCATACAGGCTCTCCTGCCAATCTGCTTACTAGCTCCTGCTTAGTAAGCAAATACATATGTATATATAGGTTTTAGGTCATCACAATAGTCCTTCTCAGGCCCTTGGAATTCTAGCAAGAGAATCACTCCTCTAATACTGCCAGTTGAGGCATCAAAGCAACTTTATAAGCTCAAGTTAAAGCAAATTTCAGAAGTCATTAACTCAAAATCGCTATTCTAAATATAAATTTTAAAAAGTTTGAAAAATTTTGTCTTACTAATAGGGAAAACATATACAGGAACATTCCACACTTCCTCCTGGCAGTATCCAACAACAAACTAAGAAACATCTCAGAAGAACCTAATAGGCAGTATTTCAGGTAAATGCCAGAGTTCTCTATGGAAAAAGAAAAAAACAAAAAACAAACACCCAAACCAAACCCAAACCAAACAAACAAACAAAAACACAAACAAAACCCAACAAAACAAAACAAAACAACACCACACACACACACACACACAAAAAACCGAAAACACCCCCCAAAAAAACCCCAAACAAAAAACCACCCAGAAACCAAACACAAATATTATTTCTTAAGAAATAACAGAAGTCTGGGATACAGGTAAGTCATGAAGTTTTGTGATCTGTCTCCATCTCTTTGGTGGAAGGCATTCAAATTAAATATATGAACAAGCATATCTGAAAACTCTAACTCTTTAATCTACTTCAATTTTCTTGTCATTAGGCAGCATTTGACTTTCCCTTTTTAATACATCAATCATCATTGAAAAACATACTGTCATTACTGACACTATTTCTCATTCACATTAGGCTATATTCTGTATTTCAATATATACCACTGTATATACCACTGCCTAAAGATAATCTAATACTTCTTCCTGAGCTAGCAAAGAAAACAGTACAAAATTGCACAGAAGAGATGCAAAGACCTTAGAATTCTAGTCCTTAATACAACCACACCTTCACCAGCAGCAAAGGGTAACTAATGTCATTCCAGAAACCTTTCTTATAAATAGTGTTTATTGAGAACAGATTGCTACTGCTAAAAAAAAAAAAAAGACAAACCCACAAAACAAACAACCAACCAATTGTTCCTATAATCAGATCTGATGGAAATGCAGAAAAATCTGTATAACTTCTATGGGAAAAGGAACACTTTAGAATAATACTTGTCTTTTCTCAGGTAAGCAGAGCATGGACACCAAAGTGGAATAAAGTCCATCACATTTGCCAGAGGAGGAAACCAACCACAAAACAAGACTTCCAAAGCCTTGCAAGAGGCAGGAAACCCTCGAGTACCAGACTGAGGGAAAATCAGCAGTATTTGAGGACAAAGTATTAATTTGTGCAACAAATACAAAACATCTAAATAGCACTCTTGACAAGCTTCCAGCTAAGCAGTAGATCAATAAAGTTGTGCTGACAGTAATTTGGACATGGTGGCTGTAAAGTATTCCAAGAAACACTGAAATGAAGTTTCAGTAAGCAGCAGTAATGTAAACTGCTTTATTTGTACTTTCAATGGACATTTTGACAGCTACAACTCTATGCATTCATGTACCCAAATCACAAGCTATACTTCAGCACATCAAGGGGAAAAAACCCCCAGAATCTAAATTTAGGAGTTATAAAGCTCGAGAGTTGCTTTCAGAACTCAATACACATCTACACACTTCATTAATGCACATTCACAAGCATTTTCTGCCAGGAAGCAAAACAGGACTGCTGCTTTGTTCATTCTCATACTAATGCCTAGCACGGTTTAAGCTGACAGCTGTGTTATGTCTCCGGTGCTGGCCATTCAGTTCAGCAGATGGGAAGGTTCACCACCTCTAGAAAGGCCTTTAGAGTTTGCTTTGCTGGCGAACACAAATACGTCCCCATCAGAGACGGATGACAAATTTTTAATACCATGTCTAAGAAGATTTTCTAAACACTACTCAACTACATCTATATCTTAGGGAAGAAGGGATTACCTTCTCCACTTTCTGCTACTTGGGGGCAGAGGAACAAGTGCTTGCAAGATTATCTACATTTCCCATAAAGGTTTTCACAAAGAATTTTTTTTTTTTCTGTGATGTTTTAGAAGAATAAAGAAACACCCAATTACCACTATCTTACAGGACAAAACATTATTTATTCTTTAGTATTTTACACTTTACCCTAATTAGCGGGCAAGCTAGTTATAAAAAGTTCATTAGAAGGGAATTTTAAATTTAGAAAATACTGTGTTCAAAACAACAAATAAAAAACTTCAACAACACCACAGACTAAAGAAAATAAGTCCGAAAGACACAAAGTGCAACTCATGCAATATTTTTCTTCTGCTTTTAAATTAACTCAAACTTAGCATAACCTCCTTTTGGTGATGTAGTAATGCAGACCGAGTCACTTTTCACGGTATGGAGGAGCAGAAAGCAATGACAGCAGCAAAGGCAGGCCTTGCAGTCTATCTGCTTAAAATTCACACCCTTTCACCTTGCACGTGAGTGGAAGTAGTAAGTGGAACAGAAAATCACTTCCACCTGGACCACTGCTTCTCTTTATCTGTTAAAGGCACATATATCACTCCCATCAGAGGCTTCATTTTGACACTGCCATCTTCTAGTTTGTCATACTGTTCCAGCATCTGGTTTCCCCCTGCAGGACCAACTGGTAATATCAATCTTCCTCCAGGTTTTAACTGATCTATAAGCTAGAACACAACACAGAGATTAGAATGTAACCAGCCACTTCAGAAAAGCTGGATCCAAAGTTTGTTACATTAGATTAATAGCTTTGCCACATTTATCTACCTACTATTATGCAGTAGGTAACTTCGTCAATTCGGAAAAATAAAGAAGTGCACAGAAAATGAGAGCATCACAACAGCACAGTACAACAACTGGTATTACAGAAACATAAGTAACATTAATTTCATATAATTCTAAAAGGAGGTGAAAGACTAATTGAATTAACTGAGTTTTTGTGGGTTTTGTTTCTACATAAGAGGGGAAAACCATCTAAATTGCAAATTATTTTTGCAATAAATTCAATCTTTGTAAAATGCCAGTTTTAAGTACTTGATACTTACATGTAACCATACAGGCCCAATATTTTTTCAGTAACTGATCCCCCCTTAAGCCCTCAGAATAAGATTTGAGATTTGCAATTTTATTTTTTTTTTAAATTTATGTTCCTGGGCTAATGTTAAGTTGTCCACAATACACTTACTATCCAACAGCTCCTCTAATTCTGTGAATGGAACAGCGTCTTTTGAAACTAGTCTAAGAGATATGAATATGAGTAAAATAAGCTGCAAGGAACAGCACATGAGAGAATCAGTTGAATTTTTTTGCCTTCATAATTGAAGAATGAGGCTAATTATATTCTCAAGGAAAATTCACTACTTGACACCATGAAAAATAATCACTGTTAGTAACAAAAGTTATGGTTAAGAACTGTTCCATTCACTAAGCTTTAAATTACCATTTTCATTGCCATCTGTCAATACTTCGCTGGGAACACTCCCACACCCACCTACCCCAATATGAACCAAAAAGAAACCCAAAAACCAAAAAGCCACAAAGAAAGCCAAACCAAACACAACAGAAAATGTCTGGAAAAGTCTAACCTGTCTATAGTGCCTCTAACCTCCAGTCCTTTATTATCCCTCATTAAAATTCATATAAAAAAATTTAAAGAACCCCTAACTGGCCTCTAGCATATCAAGATCATGCTATAGATTTCCATTCACCTGATGAAAGGAACATTAAAAAGAATAAAAATCTTGTGGACTTCACGTATGCACACTCTAAAGGCCCTAGTTACTCTTCAGCTTTCTAGTAAGAAGTGCCCTGTGTCCACTCTGAAAGTTATGAGCACATGGCATGGTCTGTATTTTCATCTGAGCACATTAATTTTCCAACAGGCTCAATGCCTTGGAACCTGGGAAACAGGTTTAAATTTTGTAATTCAGTGTTTGATAAAATCCAATTAATTTATTAAACAAAGTGCTCCAGTTCACTGTTGTAATAGTGGACTGTATGCAGGTCATTTTTAAACATGTTTATTTAGAGGAGAGTTGTTAGAAAATACAGCTTTGGCAAAACCAATGGGAAGCCCAATTGTAACAGAAAAAAAACCCCACACCATACAGTAATACCACACTGCCCACTGGTACTCACAGCAGTGCAAGGCTACCAAGTATTTTACAGATATATTGATGTAAAAATATTCTTTTAATAAGAGACTACTGAATCACACATGAAACATAAAGGCTTACTGCTTGGGGCACAACTGGTGCTGCAGCTCCTACGTGAATTGCATCATAGGGAGCTTCTTCTGCATATCCCATTCTTCCATCTCCCACTGCAAGAAAACATTTTTATTATTTTTTAACGTTTCCAAAAGGAGTAGAAAAAACAGCTTTTATCTACCTATAGATATGGCAGATCATCTATGCTCAGATTTCAACTGAAATTCTGCTGAGTGGTAATTACATGATGAAGGCAGTTTAAAAATATTAACACAGTTGCAAAATAGATGCAACAAAACACCCTCCTATGCACATACACACACTTGGGTACAAAAGAGGTACAAAATACTTCTGAAGCACCTGAAATTAGAAAGCGTGGATTTATAACAAAATTTCTTGAAGAAACACGGTCTACCCAGAAAAAATACTTTAGTATTTACGTGCCCTACCATTCCAATGAAGGTGACTTTTCCCTTCATTTATGCTCTTAGAACATATATTTCGCTTTGCCTTGCCTTCACGCACACCATTCCTAAACACAATGCAAACAAGTCTAAACCATTATATCTCAGAAGCACATATCAGTACAATCCAAAGGTGAGGAAAAGACAAAGTAAATATTCACATGGACTATAAACAAACAACTGCACTACGGTCGGGAATGAAAGTCCACACCTATGTTCTTACATCAGTGCAGGATCACAGTAATCACCACACAATCCCTTTGTCAGCAGATGGGTCTCACCAGCCTCCTCGCAGACAGCTGCTGTGCTAACACAGATAGCCAGGTCAGACCTCTGTCTAAAGCTCCAGGTGGATGCTTGGAAGATGTTAGGAGTAATTCAGTTATTCAGAGAGCTATTGATGCACCTTCAGCTTTGGTGAACTCATGGAGAAGCACCCTATCACAGATGTCTCAAACCATCCCAGTTACGCAGGATGAAAGGTGAACATACTGGATTTTTTAAACCACTGAAGTGCAAGAAAGTTAAACTACTCTCAGAGTTAAGTTTTGGAAGAAGATGATGTGAATATAGAATCCACAATATTTACAGGAAATCAACAGGAAATTCAGAGCCAGTCAGGCAAGCTCTCTCTGGAGCGTTTTAGAAACGGAAGAAAAATGAAGCAAACCCATCCATAAATTCATACTCTGTGAGGGCAGAAATCCCAACAACCGGTGAAGAAGAAAAAACAAGACTAACGAACATAGTCCTCTGTACAGCACAAGTAGTTGGGGTTTCCCATCTTCAGACCAAGCTTGGACTTTGCTGCAACCACTGTTATCACAGGTTAATTACAACGCTGAACGAGTCCTAAGAAATTCTAAGCCCTTGACAGAGGCTGAAAATTTGTCAATTCTTTGCCTTCTAACAACTCACATAGCAGAAAAAATACATGGCGGCCACAGTAGGTTTCATTTTGACCTCAGTGACTGGGAGGGCCACCTGGACAGTTAACAACAGTCTTATGTATCCAAGTGTATATGGGACTATCTCGACAGGTCCTTGAAACAATTAAAATTGGGAAGTTTGTCATCCTGCATATTAGATCCTGAAACAAGACCCTGCAAGGACCTTCAACAGACAATGCTTAAGGCCAGACTCTTTTCAGTAGTGCCCAGTGACAGGACAAGGGGCAACGGGCACAAACTGGAACACACAAAGTCCCACCTAAACATAAAGAAAACCTTCTTTACTGTGAGGGTGATGGAGCACTGGAACAGGCTGCCCAGGAAGGCTGCAGAGTCTCCTTCTCCAGAGATATTCAAAACCCACCTGGATGCAATCCTGTGCAACCTGCTCCAAGTGAACTTGCTTCAGCACAGGGATTGGACTAGATGACCTCCAGAGGTTCCTTCCAACCCCTACCATTCTGTGACTATAAGAAGAGAACACATTTTCTCAGTAGCTGAGAAGCCCCTTAAAGCTCAGCGACTTATTTCTTCATATCATTAATTCTGACCAGCACAAGTTCCAACCAAGGGCCACAGGCAGAAGCTGCCAATGCTTCCAAAGAATTCGGAATGAGCCTATCGCTCACTATTTCCACTAAGTCAGCTTTTATTACTGTTGCCAGTGATGAAAGTTCCAGTATTTGCAGGGCTTAATGTCTCTGACACTGCCAAAGTGGGTCCTATGGCAACTACCAACTCAACGCAGTCAAGTATACAATTTATATTTGCTTCTATCTTAGTAGCAATGTACACCTCCTCTGAAGAGGAAGTAGTGATGTGTTACTGTATCAAGGCACTGTTCCATCAGAGAAGTCAATGGAGAAAGCTTTCTTTAACTCAGAGATACTGCCTTGTATCATGTTAATTATGTAGGGAGATAGACCCTCATTCCCTAACATGCAGCAGTAGGTGTTAGAAGCAGTCATCTCCAGTACTGCTGGCAAAAGAAGAGATTGCTAAATTGTTTTCTGAAGAACAATCCATGTATTCCGAGACTTAAATGCACCTTGTGCACTGTCCAGAAAAGTCTGAATGTGACTTCTGCACATTTTATCACTTTACTGATAGTGATAAAGAGGGCCCAGAACATCTAATCTCTTTGTTCTTAAGACTCAATAGTCCAAACCAAGCTACCATCTTCAGAATCAGCACATAGCCACAAAAAAACCCAAACCAAACCAAACACAACACCACATACACCCATTTAACATCCACAAAACTTCTGGCTGCAGCAGCCAGCTATATATCTACCCACAATAAGACAACACTTCTAGATATCCAGAACATTAAAAAAAAGATAAACTGGCATTCATATATTCACAGTGAAACAAATGTTTGTATTATTTAGTGTCCAGGAGGTAACAGCAGCCCAAATTTTGAGCTTGTGTTTACATCCTGAATTACACCACTTATCCTATGTGGATCCCCAGTTACATGCAGCCTGTTCATGAAGGAATCAGGGTGGTGGGTGGTCATCAGGGTGGAAATAGTGTCAGGACTTTCTGATATAAAATGTTTTTGTAGCTTGTTTTTGATCCTACACCCAATTCCCTGATCGCAGTACTCAAACCTTCAGTGTCTCTGTGCAGACCTGTTTCACACAGAGCTGTAGCACGAGCACAGAAACAGAAGTACTTCACTGGAGTTCAAATACCCTCATCCCCTCTGGACGTGCCTGCATCAGCAAATAGTGCAGTACAATAGAAGCAGATCTGTACAGCACAACAGTTTTTGCTGAGAACCTGATGTCCATGCAATACACGCATTTCAGAATGATCGCTCTGGTCTAGTTCTAGTCCTATTGGCTTAATACCCATTAACATATCAAATATATTTGGTTGCTTCTCAAAACACATAATCCAGTCATTTCATCCAAAAGAAATCACAGTTTGTGCTCTACAAGGTAATCTCATGAAACAGCCAAAGGGGGGAAAGTGGAAGCAGTTCAGACATTCATCTCAAAGGCACCTTCCTGATATTAAGAAAAAAAATAAACAAACCACACACACAAAATAAAAAAAAATTAAAAAAAAACCCTCACAAACTAATATACACATACCTATTCCTAAATTCCCAGTGCAGTTCTGTTACTGACACACCCTAAAGTAATTTGATGCTTCTGAAACAGTTATGCTGTATCTATGGTGTGAGGAAGCAATGGAGAATGTCTGAAACATACTTATGAAAAAACAGCAACTGACTTACCTAGTCTTAATTCATACAGTTCCCATCACCAATCCACCCTGGGTTTTCAGGTTTTTGTTTTTGTGCTGGGGAGGGGAGTGTTTGGGGTTTTTGTTGTTGTTGTGTTTTAAAAAACACCAACTTTTACTGGATTCTAGCTCCACATCAAAAAGCTCCCAGGAACCTAGCACAGTTGAAACATTCTTCTTATCCACTTGATTCACAACAGTGCTACTCATCCATCTTGTCATTTTTTTAAATGTACCTCACAACAACACTGTTCAGGATTCTCTTAGTCATTCCGCTACACAGTCAAACATAATACAGATGATGCTATTTACTTTGAATTCTAGACTCCCAAGAGCATCAGAGTTTGTTTCAGGTATAACCAGAAGCATAAATCCAAATTGCTCTTGCACAGCAACAATGGAAATAATCCCCCCATTCCCCAACTCCAGCCTTAACAGTCTCAGTGTAACTTCTTTTCCAAGTTTAAGATGTAAGTTTTCTCCATGAGGGACACTGCATTTTACGCTCATGTACAATTACATGTGTTCATTGGCTTTTCTAAATCTTTTTTTAAATAAGTCCCTCATTTACAAAAAAAGACCAAGAATCAAAACGGTAATTAAATTAAGAGCCAGACATTACATAATCATTTTTCCAAGAGCTCTTGTAGGAAGCCTCAAAATAATCCAGACCTTCAACTTCTTTAAGCTTAATGAATAGAATGATAATGAAAGGAATGCTCTCATCCCACCAGCTGTGAATCATCCAAGTAAGGAAAGGATTTTTTTAAAAAAAAAACAAAGTATCTTTTTCTTTTTAGTAAAAAAAAAAGTGTTATTTAAAACAATTCACTGCCCTTGTATAATTTTAGCATTTCTCCTCAATAACTCTGATAGAATTAAAGTAGTTTGGTGCCACTTAATCACTCCCTAACATAGAAATACTGTTAATTTAAAAAACTTCAGTGATGCATACTGCAAATCTAGTACTTTTTCCACTTGACTGTTTGAGTGCAGCTTTCTCTTTTACTATACCAGAAGTATGAAGGCTTTGTTAAAACACTGAAATTTAGACGACAGTACATGTGTTCAAGAAAAGTTGTGAATTCAAACACAATTTTAAATAGCAATTATAACATGGCAGACCTTCAGCATGTATTTCCCTGTAAAGCTTCTCTAATAGAATGATTACATATTCTTTAAGAATATCAGAAGTCAAAAAAACTGTGTGAAGATTATATATTTCAAAGGTCTAAAGACAGCTCGGATTAAAATTTTCATTTGGCTCTTCTTTCTTTGGTTTAACTTCTTAAATTAGGACTTTTAAATCCCACCCAATTCCAGTCATTTTCAACCAGCTGCTAGAAAGAATATCAGTTTAATTAGTAAGTATATCAGTCTGATGCTCACCAATCAGTTTCACTCTTCCTGAAGACAGCAATGTGGGATCATCTTTTTTGACATTATTTATTGAGTCATCTACTAGTTCTTTGATATGATCAATTCCTACAACTTGTCCTTTGGGACCAACCTGGAATAAAAATATACAGTTGAATAATTTCTGCTAGTTTTGTGTTATTTATAGAATGAGTATTTCTATCTCCTGAGCCCATTTCTCTAAAATACAAACCCAATAAAGTGGTAGTATATTTTCCCAACATTACTAAAACTACTGCTTGGAATGACACATCCTGACTTCTAGAAGCAACTGGTAACTAAAGTTTGTCAGTACAGTCTTATAAATGCGTGTTATAGTCATCCTTCTGAGATGTGAGTCTGTTAACTTATATTACTGGTGAAGATTTCTTCTTCTCTGAATGTTTAGAAGTTGAATTTGACCATGAGTGTTTACATTACCTGCAACAGAAAGTAACAGCTTCAAGGACAAAGATTAGAACTAATCCCCTTTCATGATGAATAAACTTGCAAGTTTTTTTTCAAGAGAAGACCTTACTTCAAGGAAAATATCAACTCATGCTTTTTATTCCAAGTTATCTAAAGAGTCTTATTCTTTCAGAAGCAAATGCAGCAACTATCAGTCAGGGATAAACTACCTTCCACCTACCCTTCCATTCATGATTAGTCTACTTTCAGATTTACAGCTCTCTTCTGCATGAAGAGTGGAACTTTTGAGAGTTCAGAATTCACAAAAGGTCACAAAAGATCTACGTGTTCTAAAGGGAAAAAAAGCCCTACTAACAAAAGCTTCTCCATTACAGGCATTTCTTCTGGCATTGTGTCTTTATTCGAGAAAAAAATATTCCAGTTTTGGAGAGGGGAGAAGAAGAATCTAAATCTTAAAATCTGACCATTTTTAACAGTATACAAAGAACACAATGGCAGGTTACGTCATAGCAGCCTATATGGTCATACAGCTTAGGCTCTGGATACATTTGAATGCATTGATTACACGCCTGTATTTTAATGTTGCTAAGATATGGAAAATTAATAACTGGTTATTGATATTGGGGCGGGGGGGAGGAAGTGTTCTGGTTTATTATGGACAAGTCCTATGTTAAAAATACCAAAAAAGCAGAGTTCTCCTCTTTTTCAAGTGGAAACCCACCAGCCTAGCCTGTGAAAAAGAGCAAGACACATGGCAAGTTCTCACAATGACAACCACAAGTTGCTATCTGGAGGAACGCCTGGCAATCAGTTGTACCAGAACCTGACGAAAGATAAGCGTAGTCCAACATGTCACAGAAATTAGAATTTAGTAAAATGGTCATGAGAGACTGATATAGAGAGACCCTCCTGCTGCGTGTCGCAGGGTTAGGTTATTTCCAAGTTCTTAATTTCTCAGGACCTTTGAAGTGTGTGCAATCGAGACAATAGCAAAATGGCACAATTTTAGGGGTCCCCAAGGTCTGTTTGGAATAAAACTATACCCTACTCTTTTTATAATTCCAGTACTTACAGGATGAGAACTAAAATTTAGTTAATTTGCCAGCAACCTTTAAAAGCAAATAAGCACAAGTTTGTATGTATGCTCTGTAGATGTGTTTATCACAGTACTTTAACGTGAGCAACCAAAGCAAAACCTTAGAGATGCTTTACTAGTCTAAGTAAAGATAAAGCTTTCACAGAAGTACCATAAAAGAGATTATCATCATAGGAGTAAAGCTATTGTGACATCAATATATACACAGGTACTTGTGTCTCATAGGTGAGCTATTCATAGAATCATAGAATAGGCTGGGTTGGAAGGGACCTCAGAGATCATCGAGTCCAACCCTTGATCAATTACCGCCACAGTCACTAGACCATGGCACTGAGTGCCACATCAAGTCTCTTTTTAAATGTCTCCAGAGACGAAGAGTCCACCACCTCCCCAGGCAGCTCGTTCCAATGTCTGATCACCCTTTCTGTGAAAAATTTCTTTCTAATATCCAATCTGAACTTCCCCCGGCACAATTTAAGACCATGCCCTCTTGTCTTACTGAGAGTTGCCTGGGAAAAGAGACCAACCCCCGCCTGGCTCCATCCTCCTTTCAGGTAGTTGTAGAGGGCAATGAGGTCTCCCCTGAGCCTCCTCTTCTCCAGGCTGAACAGCCCCAGCTCCCTCAGCCTCTCCTCATAGGATCTGT
>VWZY01007620.1:102291-117429 GCA_013399075.1 Chloroceryle aenea | reverse complement strand
TGTATTTTATTTTGCAGCTTGCACTTAAAATTCTAAATATTTTTGCTAGTGCACTGCCCAGTCCTTAACATTCTTACCTAATTCTTAACACGGGAAGTGAGAAGTGAATGCAGATTCAACAGATCACTCCTTGAAAAACAGAAAACTAAGTAGCAAAAAAACCCTATGAGAATTCATCATATGCATCACGATATTCCAAAGTAATTTCTCAGAAAAATAATTTTTAAAAAATTAAATCAATCTAGTTGGCAGTTTAATAAAAGTCTTTGCTAGTTACAAAGCAATGACAAAGTCCTGGAATGGAAAAGAACTAATTCCATTCCACTACCTAAATTAGTCTAACAGTACTGTAGTTAGAGACATCATAAAATAGGTTGGGGGTTTTTTTTGTTTGTTTTGGTTTGGGTTTTTTTTCCTGATGTAAAATAGAGTGAAACCACAGAATTCCTTACGTACAAGTTGAACAACCCAGAGATTAAGTTACTTGGAGAAGATGTAGAAAGAGTATGAATTAATATATAACTTAGAAAAGATTAAAAGGATACTCATAGAGATGCTTACACAATATAGTAACAAGAAAAAGAAAAAAAATTCAAATACAATTTATATACATACAATATATTTTGCTGAGGAAACAGTACTCTCTTAGGTCTCACTAAACCCTTATCATAGCAGAAAGGCATGACAATTGATCACAGTGAGAATGCTCATGGCCACACAAAATACCATAAAGTTTGGGCTGGACAAGAGAAACACCTATTTCAGTGAAGCTGTAATGCAACCTCTAAAATGCAATCAAAAACAAACCACACCAAAACACCACTAAACAACTTCCCTTCTAAGCAGTTTCTTTACCATCTCACAATTTACTGGGCCCCTTTAACTCAACCATCTAGTATCAGGTAGGATAATAAATGGGTACTAATCACACCCAGGAGAGTAAATTATTTTCTGTAGAATATACATCAGACCACTGTATGAAGGATGCCTTCCCCCCCCCCGAGTTACATTGCAGTTCAAGCACTTCTGATAGTCAAGAGATTAAATATCTCACCATTCGCGAAAAGCATGCTGTAAGGATTCCACTTCCAGATCCTACGTCAAGTGCTTTGGCTCCTTCATGTAACTGATCAGACAGAAGTTCAAGAGCATACGCATGCTAGGAGAAGACAACAGAGGCAGAAAATTTCAAAATACTTCAAAAGTCTGTTTTACCCAATCTATGTTCATTTCTTCAACGATTTTGGGCAATGCACTAAGGACTCACATAAGGAATTTCAGAATTATTTTCTGTTACAAAAAAAAGTGTGCATGGGGCAGGGTGGTAACTACATGTTACAATCACTGCTATATCATTGACTTCAACAAGTTCTGTGTGGTTTATTCTATTTCACTTTTTCATTTTTAGTATATATAGATGTAAACTCATCTGACCATTCAAGCTTCTTCTAGTTATAGCAAGAGGCACCATACATCAACTTAATTATCTTCAAGTCTGGCAGCTCTTAATGTTCTGGCAGCATATGGCCCATAAAGAATTTAGCTTATCATTATGCTATATACATTGGAATAAGCAAGGATAGAGTTGAGCTAGGAAGAAGGCAGCTCTGGAGAAAAATGGCTATAAAAACTACCTCTTGTATTACCTGCACACTTACTGAATCTAATAGCATTAAAAAGAAGTTGCCTTTTTCAAAAGCAGATAGCCAGGCTCAGATATGAAATGCAGTAGTCTACAGACACACTTCCTGAGTTTTGCTTTCCTACACGGAGGACCAGCACATAAAAGTAAGCTTAGCTCGCATGCTAAAATCTGTTCTTTCGCTTCACAGCGATAGCCATTACCACGCTCTTAAGGCTTAATCCAGCACACATGGAAACCAGAAATAATTAGAACATTTATCGTTAACAGTTGCTTAGAGGACACATTTCATTTTTGCTCCAACACTTCATATACTCCTAGTGCTAAGCACAGAATAATCCAAAGACAGGCGAGTTAAAATTTTGAAAACATTAACATTTATATTCTCCTTTAGCCACACTACTTCTTTATCTTTCTTTGGCTGAAATTGTTAACATTTCCATATGAAATTTCCAGTTTTTTTTTTTTATACTGGTAACTAAGTAAATTATAACCTACCTAGGAAGTTTTTAGTCAAAAGGAGACTTTTACTACGTGTTGATACTTTCCAAACATTGCAAGGACAAATTACAGCCTACCTAGGGAAGTGGTGGAGTCCCCATCCCTGGAGGTATTTAAAAAGACATGTAGATGTGGTGCTTAGAGATATGGTTTAGTACTGGCCTCGCAGTGCCGGGTTAATGGTTGAACTTTATGATCTTAAAGGTCTCTTCCAATCAGAATGATTCTGTAAGTATATGCTTTATTTATCCTTCATCTCAAATAAAAAAAAACAACCATAGATCTAGCATAGACATAATTTTTCTATGTACTGAAATTCCCTCTTAAAACTCAGCCATGAATACTTTGGTCTCACACCCCTTGGCAAAAAAACCTACATCTCACTACAGTTATTTTCTTTCCTGTCCAAAGAATTAAATGTATTACAGCAACACCATACCATAAAAATCACTGTTATCCACACCTGAACTCTTGTATTTTTATTAGTTACAGTCAGAGTAATTTAGGTTGGAAAGGTTCTCTGTTCCAACTGTGGTCCAACTCTTTCAACATAGGGGCAATTTAAATTAGTCTGCCAAGAGCCCTGTCCAGTCAGCTTCTATGTATATCAAAGAACTTAACTTTCACTATCTGAAAAACCTGTTCCAGTGCTTAACTACCCTCAATGGGATTTTTTTTTCACCCTAGAAAATAATATTTTCTCACTCTGCATATCTAAAAGAAGTCTGTCTCAATCTTCCCTCCTACTAGTCATTTCACAACAGCATTACTACAATCAACCATTCATTAAATTTGCTAGGATAAATTATTTCAGAAGTATTTGGATATTTATAAAATCACCTATACCAATCACATAAGTTTAAAGCTTACCATATGTGGAGCACTGATTGTTGCTTGGAAACCTGTTAAAAAAAAGAAAATGAAAGAACATGTTGATGGCTGTTCAGACAGCAACTTTACAGTCTTTTATTACCTTGGCTATACCTTAATTGTCACCCTCATTCAGGGCAGTACACACACACCCCCCACCACTTACATTGGTACTCTACTCAGAAGTGAGTAGATCATCTGAAAGCTACCCCATCTCAACCTGGATGGGGGGCAGTGGATAAAAAGGATTTTATCCTTGATCTCAGTTACAATCTATACAATCTACTTTTCATCACTATATTGTCTTAGCTTGATCAAGTTATGTTGCATTCAGAAGACTAATAGATTCCAGAATAACATAATGCCTTTTTCACTCAGTCCCTATAATTCGTTAGTCTGAGTTTGATGGGGGGGGGACCATAGAGCTTCCAGAGACAATAAACTCACCTACTTTGCAAACAGCACACACCTATGAGAAAACATTGAGGAACAGACATCTACATTTGTTTCTGTGAAGATACATAAGCTTTGAGTATGTTTGTATCTTAAAAGCCTTTTGATTTTTCCTATAAAAGTCACAAAATCCTCATCTAATTCACAGTTCTCACCACCCACTATTAAGGAAAATAAAAAGTAAGAATTTTCCTATATAAATAATATAATCCCATTGTACTTCGTAGTTCACACCACTCACTATTAAAGTGAAAAAAAAAAAATAAAAATCAAGAACAAAGGAATTAGTGTCTTTGCATAATTCATTCTTCTGCCTTCATAAGATAAAACTGGGATCTGGACAGGAAGCAGGTGTCCTAAAAAACTGTATCTCAGGTAAAGGTTTTAGAAACTCCACATTGCTCTCAACAGAATCATTTCTGTAAAGAAAGAGACTGTTTTGGACATAAGCTGTATACAAATAATTTTTAAACATCAGCTGCACCACCGCAAATTGCTGAGGTTTAAAAAACAAATTGCTGAGGTTTAAAAAACAAATGCATATTTACACATTAATATTGACTAAAGAATATCTATCTACTTGATGTATCCACGTACGCCAATCACATTAACTGAAACACACTGAAACTTAGTTAAAAGGTATCAAATAAACTGATAAAGAACTAAACAAGCTCACATTCTTAACATATATATGACAAAGGCAGTCACAGTTATGCCAGTTGGAACAATCTCGATCATTCTTACACAATGCTCTTACCTATAGATTGTGGAGAATCCATGTAAGGGTTGTATTTCGCATAGTGGCACCGGTCTGTAGCCAGCATTACTTCAAATACCTTGTCTGATTTGATTATTCCATTTTCTATAAATAAACAAAAAAATAAAATTGAAGGCATTGTTTTTATTCTATAATGCAAGAGAGTGTGAAATGTATGAATATATTCCTAATGCTGTGTGAAGTCATGCTACTTTGCCCTCTCTAACTCTCTACTCCTCATAAAAGAATTTAAGCTGTGGTCCATAGATCAACGCTTAAGCCAGTGAACTTTGCACTAGACTTTTCCAACAGTTACAGATGTTTTTCTGAAACAGTAGAGACCATTTGCGAAGATCTATTCCCTAAAAAAAACAAAAATCAACTTCATGCACACTTTTGATATTCCTGAAAACACAGTTAGTAAGCAGCTGACATTACTCTTCGCATCAAACAAGATACAATTCATATTTCTAGGAAGCTATACAAGTCAGTAATTACTGAAAAATATACACAAGCAGGTTAGAAATGTGAAGCTGCAGCAACCTTGCTCAGTCTTATTTCCAAGATCTGTTTCTCTTGTGTTGGCAAAAGAAAAAATTCCTTTTGTAAAAGAACTCCTACAGAATCAGAATTCTTATACTAAGGCAAGCTGAGGCCAAGGACTTCTTACATCAAAACACTTCGAAACTTTGTTCGCTTTTCAAAATAAAATGTAAATGCACGTACATGTAAAAAGATCAGAAGCACTGAGCAGTGCAACCATTTCTCCTTGTGATTTTATTGAAGTTTTTTTTTTTTAAATACTGATAATTCTTTTTTTTAAAGCTTTGAAGAAACATTTATGAGTAACAGAAAATTTTAGAAGACAAACTGAAGAAATTCATCAATCACATTAACAGACAAAGTATAAACAACAAATAACCGAAATTTCAACAATGGATTGCTTCATTGAACTACTTACTTTACATGAGGAATATTTATTTAGAAAATTACACTTAAAAGGAAGAAAAAAAAAAAAAGGTATATTGAGTACCTTTAAATTCTAACCCAAAATGCAGTACCATAAAAATCAGATTATGGAGCTTTTGTAAGATTGTCCTAACTGAAATCACAGCAATGTGGTTTCTTTTTTAAAGTACTACCAACACTAACATACCTGTGCCCAGGCCTGGGCTAACTTCTGCAAGGCTTCCCGGACTGTTTACAGCATGCTTTCAACTACCCTTATCAATCATGTGATTTTCTTCTTATTCTCCCCTCCACCCCCCTTATCTACTACTTGTGTCCAGAATTTAATTATCCTGTACAACAGGGGCTTGAATTCAGAGAATACAACATAGTAAGAATAATATTTATTTTTTTTTCCACTGACCACTTGGAATTAGTTATATATCAGTTCTGTGAACAAAGCATAGGGGGAAAAATAATCAAAATTACACTGTTAGATTCTCATTAGGTGCCACCAAGAAATTAGTATTTCTAAAGTAAATGTATTTTAAAAAAAAATCTAAACAAATAGAGGCAGGAGAATCAAAGCTGATTATAACAGGAGTGAAGAAAGAAGTTTGGGAGGGGAAGGGAGATCAAAAAGCAGTAGCTGGGAAGCAGTCAGGAAAGACCTAAAATAGCAATTTCTGCCTTGAGAATGTGTACTGTGCAGATAGACACATACATTTTAGAAGCTATAGGTAGCCATCTGCTCTTTCCTTTTGTGCCCTAGGGGAAAACACATGCAGAGAATACATCAGTCACACTTCCAGATGGAAAAAGCAACTGCAAGACCCTATTATAAGGCCAAGAACCTCCTCTAGTTGTCAGGGGATCTTGTTGTCAGGGGACTGCAGGCTTCTTCCAAACTTCTTCTTTCACACCACCCATAATCTATTTCCCGTTTTTACAAAACTCCATGCCTGCCACCTCTCTCATCTACTCCTGTCATCCTTCTACTTCATATCAGTAAGCACATTCACCTCTCAGCACATACAAATTTTATTCCACCTCCATTCTATTCCTTCACTTATATATTTTTCCCATTCTTCCCCCAATTTGTTCAATCAAAGTGTAAGAGCTCTGTGGCAGAAATTGTCTGTGGATGTCTGTGCAAAACAAAGCCCAACTTTTGTTTCAGCCAAAGTACGTGTAACTATCAAGTGTGATGCTGATACTGACAGGCAAACGACTCAAAGTTTGAAAGCAGTAGCTACTAATATTCTTTGAATTCTGAGCATTCAGGATGTTCTTATTCCGCAAACACAAGATCTGCTGATTGATCATTGGACTCTCTTTGATCAGAATCACCTTTTTGATCAGTAAATAAGAAGTTAAGCAAGTTACCCATACTCAGAGTACCCAGCAGAACCAGTAGGAGAAGCTGGATCTCATGTCTCAGCCATGTACTTCCAATTGCTAAATAATGCTCCCTCTTTGTAATAAATACCTCCTCTTAGCTATGACTGTAAAATTACAGCACATTATCTCACCATAAATGAAGTCTGCTTTTCTCATTTGTTTTTATTACACAATGGAGAAAACAACAATTTTTAAGTGGGAATTAAGAAAAGAAGTAAAATCCAAAACAGTAAAGTCAGTAAAGGCTTTGTAATAATTTATTCCTGTGTTGATAACAAAATAGGTTTTAGTCTCTTAATTGAATATAGAGAAACACAACAACTGCAAGATACTAAACCCAAATAAAAGTCCTTTTCTTCCTCCGGCAGTCAGCCCTAAGATAACCAACTGCCAGGATCTTAATTCTGTCTGGAACAAACCTCCATCAGATTCTGAAATAAGTCCAGAAAAGAAGTATATCCCCTAAAATAAAAGCTTATATTGCAAAGATGATGTTCTGATTTCATGCCATCTAAGCACCAAAAACCCAAGACTTTCAACAGTAAATTATTTATTAATAAAATGCCAATGCAAGACACTTTCTCAATCTTCAAAGGAACATATATATTACAGGAAAATAATCCACAACTAAATATATATGTGTAGGTTGATTATCCTTTCTAATGATAACATGCACAGAAGACTCTCCTTGAGGAGACTGATGCGTTTCTAAACTCAGATAACCAGTACTGTGAACAAATAGGATACTAAATTATAGAGCATTTTCAAGAAAAGGCTAACACACAAACACACTATTTGTAGCTTGAAAATCAAAACTAAATTCTGTTATTGGAAGTATATCAGCACAACTTCTAAGCTTCAAAGGGATGAAGCCAAAAAGTAACCACTTTAGAGTGAAGCACAGCCTGCAAAGTTCAAGAGTTACTCTGTGCAGAGGCTGCAGCAATGACAACTTGACATAATTGGAGCATGTTTTGAAAACTCCCTCGGATTTGCTTCTTTTCTACAAATAACAACATAAAAAACAAGAAGAGAGCTCACAGAGCAGTCCTTGGATTTGAAGGTGGAAATATACCAGTGTTGAATGTAACCTGGGAAACTGGGCAGTTGGCTGTCAGAGAGCAAGGAAAAAAGAGCTTAAGTCTGAAAAGACTCCATGGACTTGCAACAAGTAAACAATCTATGTTTTATTTAGCAACAAATGCCTTACTGATGTGCTTATCTTTCAAAGAATTGCCTACATCACTGATGGCATCCTGACTGTTGATCAAACAAGTTTCCAACCAGACCATAAAACACTAGCAGTCAACTTTTACACCAACAACAGCTTCCAGATCAGAAAAAGGATGTCTCATTGCCACATGATAAAATCACATAAGCTTACTACACAAACTATAAACACCTACTCAGACACCTCCTGATGCTGGTTTTACATAAAGAAGATGTTCATGCAGATCACAAACCCATTTACTGTGGGACTATTTCAGCATGCGTGTCGTTCAGTTTCCCCCAGATTTTCTCCTCTGAAGACTACTTCACTTATAAAGATGACTTCCCAGTAAAACAGTATTTTGAAATCATACAGATATCTTAAAGCACGGTGCAAAGTACATACAGCTCTATATCACAAAAGATGAAAACAAATAGATTAAAATTAGTCAACTGACAAATAAATTTCCAGATATCTCCATGGGACTCACACAAGCCAGCTATCACAAGAGGAAAGCGGTCTGGAACAGAACCACGTCTTGATTTTCAAGCAATGTGAAGTTAGCTGGTTTTAAGAAGATCAGCTGATCTTAAGGCCAGGATCTTTTTTGGGTGGGGAGAGGAAGTAAAATGATGGGGGACAAAGAGATTCAGTTAATAGAATTTTATTAAAGTAATGAGCATGGGATGATTGCACTGTAAACCATGAACACAAAGACAGCACTCTGAACAAGGATGGTGACACAAAAACGTACAAAGCTCTTTATGGTAAAGAAACTGAAAGTAGGGGCTTGCAAACAAGTGGTTTTTAAACCACTCACACATATAAACCTCCTTGTTGTTAGCTTTGGAGGTATAATTGATAATTAACAGTATCTGCCTCAAACATTCAGCTACACGTCTGGCATCACTGTGCTGTGGATTCACGAGAATGCATTATTCAAACAGAATGTTTCATACAGCTAACTGGAAGGAATCAGTTCAAAGTCTGCTGTTCAGATACAATAACAACAATAAAAAAAAAGCCACACACAAAAAAAAAAAACAAACAAATAAAAAAAGACAAAAAAAATGCGGAAAGTAAGGGTCCATCAGAAGTAATCATAGAATCCAGATATTAAACAGAAAGATCAAATCCCATGAAAATCCCAAAAAGGCAGAAATGTAAAAGATTTTTAAAAATATTAAAAAATAAGTAAAACGTATATTAATTTAGCTACTAAATGCTACCTCATGCAAAGGTAAAACCATGTAAGAATCAAAAAATAAGTTCAACACAACCATGCAGCCTCAAGATTCAGTTAAATACAAACTTACCATCCAAAATTTTACTCCTGTTTATGGGAGTACGCCTTCCCTACTGAGTAACGATCACGTTCCAAAGCAACCTGTCTGTTCTGGTACAATGGATAAGAGTGCTCTATTCACTGCCACGGATCTGAAAGTTTGCAGGTAACTACTTTAGACATATTTAACTACAGCTGCATTACTCCCTCATACTGTAGGCTAACGTTGCAAAGTTGGTATTAATGGTTTTCTTGTCTGGGCATGGAGAAAGGCATGATAGCTCTTTGCTTCAACTCCTACAGTGAGCATCTTTATCACAAAAGCCATCCATAATGCACCCATATTAGGTTATGTTGATTTCATCAAATCTGCATCAGCAGCTGAGTGAAGAAACTTCTGGGAGTACACAAAAGAAGCGTTAAGTGGGGTTCAGCCTGCAGGAACACAAAACTGCACTCCAATAAACTGTAATGCTTGTGTGCAGTTGATGGAAGACTTCACCTCTGAGCACACCTCTATCCCTCTATATTTGAAAGGGTTGAACTTCTCTTAACATGGAATGTCAAAACTGACGAGTGCAATACAAAGAGCCAACAACCATCAGTAGTAACTAAAAACTACTGCAGAGGTTAATACAACCTTAGCTGGGAAGGACAGCTAGATAAGGAACTTACCTCACTGTAAGGCTTGAGGCAAGACTACTTCAATAGCTTTAGCAGATCTTTCAAGAAAGGCAGAATGCTGCACATATTACACCTTACTGAGCAGATTCCATGAAACCACTTTGCTGATCTGTTTTCAGAAATCCAATGCTGTCAAAACCAGCAACCAGACCACACAAACAGTTTGTTATTACAAAGGTGATTTCATCAAAACAGGAACTAGTACTATGCAAAAGCTGAGGAAGATTGGAAGATCAGCAAAACACAACCCTAACCCAGGACAAAACGATGCAAAGCTGTCATACTAGCAGAAAGAAGGAAGAATTTCTAAAGTTATTTTTGTCTGACCATCTCTTCTAGATTTAAACAGTGCAAGCATTTTAAATTATTTTGTGTTCAAGTCCAGTGTTGCAGTATTCAGGTTCTGAAGTCTTAAAATATAACTCACAAGTCAACCAGTCCAGGAGAGATGCCATTCCAAAAATTTACCGGTCTTCAGCTCTGAAAAAGTTTACTCAATTTTTGCAAAATTTTGGTGATTTAAGTAAAAATTAAAAACATTAATAAAATAAACCTCATCTGTAACAGCCTTAAGAAAAACTTTTACTTATAAAAATGTTATCATAACACTAACAAACATGACTTTGAGGTATTAGATCAGGATTACAGAAACAAACATTCAAAAGAACACAAATATTCTGCATTTCTTTCTAAGCTTCCTAATAGCTCTTAGCGAGCTCATGACACTACATCAGGATGAATGAAAGAATAGTATTAAAATAAAAGCTTGGAGTTATACCGAGACTAAAACATACAAGATCCTCTCCTTTTAGCATGTCCACAAATAACAGTAATCATCTGTAAAGTGATACTCGCAATATTATTTCCATTTTACTATAGTTTATTAGGCAGCTTCAGACGAACAGAAAAAAATGTACTATGCAATTAAACCCAGAGACTGGAAAAAAAAAACACATTTCAATCAAGCAAAATAAACATTCAAGTAAATCAAGACAACATTAGAAACATACCCATTCTTTCCCAGAGCAACACCAAAATTCAGTGCAATGAAGTCCAAGTCCTCAGTCACCCAGGAAAATAAAAAAAAAAGAAAAAAGAAAAAAAAAAAAGAGATAATGTTTTAGCTGCTTATTTATATTGCAAAGCTTTGTAATCAGTCACTTTAATTTAAAAATGCTTAGTTCACCAGTAAAGACTGAGGACTTGGACTTCACTGCACTGAATTTCGGGGTTGCTGTGGGAGAGAATGGGTATGTTTCTAATAGTACAAAATCACCTTGTTATAATTTCTTTTCCCTAAATGATAGACAAAGAACCAGTTAAAAACACAACCCTAATTTATACATAGATAAAATGTGATGAATGTTTTTAGTGTTAGTTTTCCTTTCTGTTAACATTCTTATTTGCTGAGATGCTGTCTTGATTTACTTGAAGACCTCCCTCATAGAAGGTAAAGGCTGTAAAAATTACTTCCAAACATTTCACTGACATAGGCATGTCACTAACAAATACTTAAATCACTAATAAAAATGGTCTTGTGGCAAGTCTGGTCAGCAATTATTAGAATTACTTGCTAGGAAATTTTTTAAAAATCTCAATGCTTCAAAACATAGCATCACATATTTCAACTCTATGCCACCTAAAATGTTAGCTAAATTTCAGGAGATTAATATATTCTTCAACTATCAGTGGATGTGTTACATTTTAATTTTAAAAAGCAGTTAAATTTTGTACTGTTTCACTATGCAGCCATGAGTTACAAAGTTTAGTCACCCAAGCCTCAGTACAAGATAGGTTGAGGGAAAGTGTTCGCTGAAGGCGCACAACAGGCAGCATAACTGCTTGAACAGTAGAAGTATTCAATTTGGGTTAAGAGTTTTATTGGTCTAATTTTCCATTGGTATTTCCCTTCTTCAGATTCATCCAAGTTCTATTACCCTACCTTGAGCAAAACTTGACAGATGAAAAACAGATTTGGATAAACCAAGGGAAGTAACTCTGCAGGGGAAGACAACACCACAAAACCAATGTTTAGTATTGCTGAACCTATCAGGCTTAGCAATGCCATATTCAATGCCTTCACATTAACAGAAGTTCCCAAAAAGATTTGTCCTCAGCAATCAGAAACCTACAACAAAGGTGCATATTCATTGTAGATAAGCTTTCACTATAATGAAACTTGCAGCGAGAAACAAGCCCACAGGTGGTTACCAACATTATGCAGCACTTTAACCACAGTGAATTCACCTTTGCTGTCACCTGGAAATGGGGATTTAAAAGAATGTGTTTGTGGTATTAACACCATTGGTACAATAGGATCAGAGAAATAAGCAAAGAAAGATTGTCATATGGCAGCATACCATATTGACTGGAGGAGAGGAAGAGAGGTGCTATAAGGAAACTTCATTAACTTTGATGGATTGTGAATTGGACAGGGACCAATTTTTCAGTTCTGCAGGTGGGAAAGAAAAGCTGATTTCTAAGATGTTGGCAAGAGCCCCAGAATGAAAGATGGAAGGAAATCAAAACAACCTAATAGTGAGAAGACAGAACAGTGGATAACTGAAGATAAAGGGGTGGGACGGACAAAACAAACAAACAAACAAACAAACCAACAAACCAACCACCAACAAAAACAAGCTACCCAGTCTTTTCCTGCTTTCTCAGCAGACCGATATGGTACATTTGTAACAAAAAGAAACTCTAGTAAGAATTATGTATTTGAACACAGGCAATTATTTCTACATTTAGGATGATTTCTAACTCTACCATAACCTGCATTTAGATAGCTTCCTAGAAGCTTTGACCATGAAAAGATTTTAATTTAAATATTTTTAAGGGGGAAAGTTCTCTCACGTTTGAAGGTACATGTTCAACTGTGTCAAATCTGGAAGAAGCAAAGATTGAAATATCTGCTCTGTAAAGGTGAAAAATACTCTTCTTGATTCTTCTAGAATTAGAGTTTTTAAACATTTAGAGGAGGAAAAAAAAAAGGCATTTTAAAAATGATACATAGTTTCAAGAATCACTGAGAAACAAAGCAGCAGAACACCTTATGGAAACAGTACATTCAAGGACAGCATTTCTGTTGTGAAGAAGAAATGCATTTTAAGCAAGTTTATTTTGTGTATGTCACAAATTATGCATCTATGTTGCCTCAAATTAACAGTTCAGGAATATGCTTACAATGCAATAAGAAGCTAAAATCAAAATGACAACACAAAACATCACGCAACATTATTCAGTCACTCATCTCTACGTATGCACTGAAGAACATGCAGAGTTCCAGGGCTGCCTTCACTAGTTTGTCCCTTTTAAGACATTAAAGCAAAGATAAGGCTTATAGAGAACGCTTGCCTAAATCTGCATGCAAATACACAAAAGCACTTTCCACTGCTCTAACACCATTATTGTTACCATTACAGACAAGTTAATTCTATAGTTAAGGCAACTACGAAATGTGCAAGAAGCATAGGTTAATATGGCTTCACGAAATTTGAGCACTTTATTGACACAAAATAGTTAGCAACTGTTGACAACAACTTATAATGGAAGGAAAATCTTTATAGCTCTTGTAAAGGAAAAGAATATGTAGCCTACAGGAGTTTTCCATTGATGTTTTTATTTGGAAGCAAACCAGTTTAATAAGTTCCCATTCTTCCCAGCCCACTTATACCCATAAGAAAGTTCATTGCTTCTCTAACCACAATGGTACATCAGCTGACAGATATCAAGGAGTTTAAATCTCAAAGTTTTGCAAGGGGAGTAATGAGAAAGTGGATTAGTTTTACAACAGAGTTTTCCTCACAAGGACTTCTATAAGTACAGCGAAAAGAAGACCCATGGCATAAGTGCAGGAGCAATGGCATAAGTGAAGGAGCAAGAATTGTTCAACAAGGTTTTGCTGCAGGAATAAAACAACAACAACAACAAAAAAAACCCCACCATACTGTGCCACTAAAATTGGCATTATTTCATTTAAGTTATGCAAATTACACACTTGGTTACACACAAGATAACCAGACAACATCAAATTAACCTCATCTGCCTTGCATTCTTACTTCTAGCATAAAAATGCTAGAAATTCTATGCTACTTAACTATTATTAAAAAGGAAAAAAAGTTTAATACATCAAAAGGAATTCTCTAGAACATTTCAGTCTTTCTGTAAGCAATGATTTTTAAGTTTGTTGAAAATATACCTGAGAGAATTACATATCATATAAACCAGTACTTTTTTCTAGACTTGTTCCCAACTTTAGGAACAAGGTATCATCTTACCTGGAGAACCCTTACTTAAAAGTTATGGTCAATCCTGCAACTGCTCTGCACTCGCTGATAAAGCCCTACGCTGTCAGTGGAGTCCCACTGAGGCCGGTACTGCAATCTTGCTGCAGGATCAGAAGCCTCTGTGCCTCTAAAACATTTTATTTCCAGTACACTCTTTAACATGCCTTAAAACATTCTGGCATACACGGGCAAAACAAAGAGGGGGAAATTACAGGCTGGAATTTTCCAGGTAATTACCATCACTGTATATTTGAAGATTACAGTATTAAACACTTCTAGTTTACTTTCCGCTTCCTATACTACTATCTTTGTGTACTAACTATAACGGGTTTTAGCTTTTTCATTATTATTTGCTAAACTCAAAACAGTTTCCATGTGTTGAAAAACACTGTCATTGTTTTCTTCAACAAAGAAATCAGTTTTGCCTTCAGGTTCTCAGAAACATAGACAATACTGGAAATAATCACTTTTTGGATATATTCTGAGGATTAACATTCATTTTTATGTCAGCAAGTTTACCCCTGCTGTGAAAGAACAGAATTTCACTAAAACAGTATTTCTATCCCTTACAGTTACAAAACAAGACAAGAAAATGAACTGCAACTCTAATAACTAGATAATTTATTATTTATTTGTTAAGGAGGCAGATTTTACAGTGAAACAAAGTCACTTCAGCATGCATTACTCTATGGGATAGAAGAGTTCTCAGAAGAGAGGAAACAAGGTGATTCTTCGGTGTCTCCAAAATAAAAGGAACACCAAACAGGTGAAGTTGCCTGTGATCTTGCAGCATCTCTGTCATAGGGGATAACTGCCATAACCTGCATCAGGTCTAGGACACAGACTTGAGGAGAGGAAGGGAAAATCAGGAGTACAGAAAAGAGACACTATGAGTACGTTGCACAGATTAATCCGAGGTTAACATGAAAAATGGAAGCTCTGAATAGAGGAAGTGTTATCACTCTGTCCTCTCAGCCTGGATAACATCTAAATGACCCTGCAGGCATCGGGATGTACTGAAGAACATCAGTGAGAAGCACTCTCCCAGTAACTTCCACATTCAGCACGGGGACAGCACAAACCTTCGGTAAGGACACG
>VWZY01007620.1:85029-100742 GCA_013399075.1 Chloroceryle aenea | reverse complement strand
GGGGGGCGCCGGGCTGCCGGGGGAGCGAAATGGAACCGAACGCCTGGAAAACAACACAAAAAAATGCCTGTGGAGAGGTGTGAAACGGTACGGGGGTCGGCACGTGCGGGTAGGGTTAAACGCTGCCAAGGAACCCACGATCTACAGCTGCATCTGCCGGTGCGCGGCTGTTGTAGGACAAAGTTACAGATTAAAATTACTTTTAAAGGATGTCTAGGTTGTAAAATAAGTAACGCAGAATTTAAGAAATGCCATACTGGTGCTTCCGATGTCATTCCTGTCCCAGTGTAGGCACACGGTGAAGTAGCGATCGTAAGGGAAAAGTATCACCGCAGGTTCCTCCTGCAGCCTGTGGCATAATGCTGAAAATAAACACAGAATTAACTGCCTACGGCCACGTGGTATCCTGGTGTGCTCCTAATCTCCTTAATGATTAATTTTGCCACTAATAATAATATCCTGCCTGTTATTTATGTGTTTCTATTGTTTTTAAGGGAAGGCAAATTCCATTACCATGGTCAATTTCCGGAACCCCACTGTCAGTGCTGTGACTTTGGCATTTGTGCCCCCTCCTGATCCCTGTGACTGAGCTTCCACATGCCTGGGACTGCAATTGTAGAGCTTTTCCTCGCTTAACTAAGCAGAACAGCGCAGATATGTCATCTTCTTGGTATTGGACAGCCTGAGTGTCACGGTTTAGGGTCAGGACAGCCCCCTAGACCTATAACAGACACTCTCTGTTAACCCTCCTCTCTCCCCAGAGGGGAAGAGAAAAGGAATAAGGGAGAGAGACGTAGCGATTAGAAAAGAAAACTAGAACAGCTTTAATGAAAATGAAAATAATAATAATAAAAAATGGAACATATACAAATACATACAAAAACAGTACTCAACCCAACACCCCCCACCCGCAGTGACAATTACATCATCATCACCACTGGTGCTGTGGAGCAGGCACTGGGACAGTCCCAGACTGGGCCCAGCAGCAGACAGGAGCTGTGTTCAGGAGCTGGATTCTGGTACTGGATTCAGGACCACACCGACTGGGATCAAAGGCAGAATGGGCAGATCCCTCCTTGGGTACTCTGAGGAAGAAATCTGAATAGGACTCAAGCCAAGCCAAGCAAAGCCAGCAAAGTGGACCAAGAGAGCAAGACCTTCCTGATCCCTCAGCTCTGTACCAAATATGATGTATGTGGGATGCAATCCATCGTTAAATCACTGAACAGAATTAGTTCTGTTCTCGCTCAAACCGGGACAGTGGGATTCATTTCTTTGCTTTTGAAACATGAGAATAGTGATCCATATCTATGAATAGGTAGGCTCCATAAGTGTTACATTGTGTAAACATTAGAGAAAGTAAGGTATCATCTAGCAGACATGATTTCAAATATTACATTGTTTCTTAAAAGCATGCCTCATACAAAGACACACTCAACCTAACATACCATGATGGTAGACACAGATAACTTTATCTTCTGTTCGAGAACCCGTCCTGGGAGGGATGAGCTTGTTCTAGCTCCACACGATACTTACACTGCATCTCATCATTGCTGTCTCAGGTGAAGAAAACAAGGTGAAGGTGAGGATCTGCTTTTCTGGCTAACAGTCATCCTGGGGCAAATCTGGCAGTTGCTCAATGCAGGCACCAGATCCCATCCATAGACTTCCCAGACACTTCCCATCTGGTGTTTTTAATCCTGGAGACAGACCCACTGCTTCATTCTGTATTCTCCATCTAAGTTCTAGACATGATCTGGCAACTGCTCTACAGCCTATCGGAGACTCTAAGCCTGCCACAGAATATAAAAGGTCTCCCTGTTATATCCAGTGGGCTGGGAGAGAAGGAAAGAAGCCAAGGACTTAGAGGAATTCCCAAAGGGCAGCAAGTACAGAGAACAGACAGACATTGTAAAAATACACAGACAAAAGTACTTTTGTTTTAAATGCAAAAGACATTTCCTATTGTCCGAAGCAAGCAAACTACATTGCTTTCACATAGAGAGATTGTTGTCAAGAAACTATGTGGCCCATGTTTAAAAGCATTCCAGGGATACTTACCCCCTTGGGACACCAGAAACATGAGACAAACCATTTACATACAAACTGATGCTGCTTACTGGAACCAGGTTGAATTAGGGTTAAGCTTGTCAAAGAGCACAGAGAAAGAGCCCACCTTTTTCTCCTAGGAACTTGCAGACTTGTCCAGGCACTTTTGGACTGAAGGTAACTATTGGCCATCTCTTGGCTCTGTTCTTGGCATGACTATTTAAAGAATGACAACTACGTGAGCCTTCCTGAGCGATATCTGAGGTGTCTCGGATAGATACCAGGCATGTATGAAGGAAACAGCATTTGGCTCTGCAGGTTCCCAGGAGCTTTTGGACAAGGCAAGTTGCCTCAAGGGACCGTGAGAAATTCATGTGCACCAGTAGCAGTGGGATGCACCCGTCTGTGCAGTAAACAAACAGGGTCACTGGCTCTTTCTGCTCTATAATCCCAGGCCATTAGTCCATTTTTGAAACTTAGTAAGAGCATATGCACTGAGATAAAACTAAAAGGAACATAGACGTTCTACACTAGAGTAAAAGACAAGCAACAGATTATATTAAAAAAATACGTTTTCTGTCCATCTGCCTTCTCACAGAACCTCTCCATCTGCTCCAACACTCAGCATTCCTATATCTTCTTCCCCCTCACTTGTCCAAACCAATGTGAGTGCCTGGATGCCCCCTGTCAGCTGCAGGCACCTCCATCTTCACAGGTACAGCCATCTCTCTACACCCTCCAGGGAACTGACACATGGGCTGCATTGCTAGGGAAGAGGCACAGGAATGCCAGCAGCCAGAGTGGGCCATCACTTGATTGTTCTGACCCGGAGATCCCATAAATTGTAGGCACAACGGATCCCTCTCCTTTTCTGCACATTCACCCACATCTCATTCCCTTAGCTGTACTTAGATACATTCATATATAAATCCCTCTGTGCTACTATTTGTTCCCTCCCACCTCATGAACCCATTAGATTTTTAAAATTCTTTGAATTCAAAAAGCATATGAAAAGTTGATTATCACTGTCTGATCCCATCTGTTTCTGCATATACATACCACAAGTAGAAATTTCCTTGTGAAATATTCCTGCTGAGCATTTCCAGTTATGTCGCAAACCCCACACTAATTGGCTTCTACACCTGCACTCACTCCTCTCCATGCCTTCATTCTGGTTTTAACTTAATCACTCTCCTTCACCTCATCTCTTTTCCTCCAATCTCAGGCTAGTTTGGTGTGTACCTTCATCGTCTTTTTCCATTTCAGAAGTTACTATTTTTTTGAGTTCATCATCCCTCTTTTCCCATCCCTGCACTCAAAGGAGAGGTAAGAAGAACCCAGGAACACTAGTGACTTTCTGTGTTAGGAAGTAGCAGGACTGGGACCCTTCAGTGAGGGAAGATGAGCCAGGACCCAGTGATGACAACAGCATGCAGCAGGACGCCATCACATGGTGTCTGAGTGATGCAACCAGAGCAGGGCTGAGGACAGTAATGGTTTTGCCATCAAGCAAAAGCAAAGCAACAAGTCAGGTCCGAAGTCAAGCCAGTCACTAAGTCAGAGACATGGCCAGGCACAGGTCCTCCTACAACACAGCTCAGGCCAGGAGAGAGTGCCCCAGCCCAGGTGGGAGCTGCAGCTGGGGGCAGGTAAAGCTTATGAATGTGCTCAGGCCCTGGCACTCTGCTTGTGGATCTGCTCTGCAGTACCCTGCACAGCATCTGGACTTGCTCAGGAGATCGAACTGGGCACAGCTCCAGAATATATGACCAGCAATAAGTATTATTTTGGCATCTCTAAACAACTTTCTTAAAATATTGTTGAATGATAATTGGCAAAAAGCAGATTATAATCAATTAGAGTTCAGAATTAACTTTATCCTGCCCCAGTAGATCCACTGGTGTTGTAAATGCCTTCATTCCCAGGCCCCCTAACCCCTGGCAGAGAGACAGGCATGCTTTCAGTTTTCTTCCCTTTCACTCACACTCCTGTCTAGCCCCATTTAAGGATAACCCGCAGATGCTCCTTGTTGCAGCTAGTACGTTTGGACCCAGTGCCCAGGGTCAGCTTTATCTAGACTTAATGTCCTTTTTGACAAATTCAGAAATAACTGATGAGGCATATATTCCCCCTGGTGTTTGTTTCCTCCTTTGATTTATTTCTTTAAATATGCTATGACCCTGAAACAACACAGTACACAGCTTTCACACTGATCAAACACTGAGAATATATTCAGAGGTATACAGAGCAGCCCTAAATTCATAACAGCTCTCACCTCCATCATATACCATGCTGCCAAGTTTTCTTTAAAATACAATGTACGACAAGGAAGAAAAAATGTGATTCTTTTTTACCTCTTGATGAAAATAAACCTCTATGTCCAAACTACTCCCCTTAATACTTCCCAAATGCTTTTGAACATGCAATCCTGAGCAAAGAAACAAACAAACCAAAAACACGAGGTAAAAAATAAACACAGAAATCACAAAGTAGCCATCAAAAATATTTGCATAATAAAAATTTTCAATAATCCCCAAGCATTATCTCTTTGTTTCAGCTATCTGGTCTGTAGCTGTGTTCTGAGGCTGTATATTGACCTTTCTTCAAGTGTTATGAGAATTAGATGAAAATACCCTTGGAGTTCACAATGACTTGCAGGATTGCTGTTGGCAACTTAGTGCTATTGGCTACTGCAGAATAATAATGCTACTGCAGTGTATAACAACGCTGTTTTAAGGCTTGCAGTATGGTGGACTGTAATAGCAGCCAGCCTTTTCAGGAGGTTCAGTGCTGGTGTCTGCTGCACAGTTACAAAAAAGAAAAACTGTTCCTAACAATTGAAGTTCAAATGATATATAAAGCCTATAAAATATCCCTGGTTTGTTATTGCATCTGAAGGATTACAAAACGGCATAGCAGATTTACTGAGGAACTCAAGAATGCTGTATAGAAAAAAATGTGACAGATGGCTGTAGCAGGTAAACCAGTAACACAGGTGAAAGTTTGTCCGAGCCACTGCTGCTAATGCTAATAAAGCCACGTGACAGAACCTCAGACGGTTCACAGCTTTGGAAAAGAAAAGAAAAAAGCAGCAGAAAAGCGGTTTGTAAAAGCAGGCATGTGTTTGTGAGCAAGTCCCGCGCCGCCCGGCTGTGACTGGACGCATAGTTCCATCCTCTGAAGTGACAACGTAGCTATCTCAGCCTTTAGCTCATTTTACAACTAACCCCTGAACTTTCTGTCGCACTGCTGTTCAGTGCGAAGGTGAAATACAGTAAAGGAAGCGCACGTGTGCTCTTGTTCGAGTTAACGCGCTCTTTGGGACAAATTGTTGTATTTCTGTGCAGGCAGGAATCTGACAGAGGGAGGAGAGGGTCACTCGCAGATGTTTAAAAGCAAATCTAGACCAGAGACGATAAGATGCTGTCAACGACCCTGAATTTGAGAAAACAAAAGTTGTCGACCTTGCAAAGATGTCACATAGGCGTAACGTTCAGGGGGGAGGAGGGGCCCGCGGCGCAGACAGGTAAGCACACCGGCAAAGTCACCTCTTTATTTCGTCCTCTCCCGGACCCGGTTCTGCACATAACGCCTGGGCTGTACGCGCCGCTTCAGCAGCTTGCTGGCCGCGTTGGCGAAGCCTGAGCTTGCGGGGGCAGANCTTCTTCGCGTGGGAGAGTGAGGCCGGCGCTTGCCCTGAGCGCCGCCCGTCCCGGCGTTCCCTTGGCTCCGCTTTGCTCGCGGCTCAGAANCGGGGGTAGTGCGCGGCCTGCAGCCTATTGCTTTCTTTGACTGTAGCGACGAGACAGTGGTCTGTTTCGGCTGGTTTGTTGTTAGATACTGTCAAAGCATTTTCGAGTCAATCTGGTGGTGTTATTTCTGTACAGGATAACAGGATCTCCATTTGGTCTGTTGGCGATCTTGGAAATGTGGGCCTCAGTGGTGAATATCAAGGAGAACCTCAGCTGCTGTGTGATATCAGGCACAACGGTGATGTTATGGAGATGCAGGTAAAATAGCTGTGTTGAACAGAGATGTATCTTTTAAGGGCTTGTCACTTGGAAGAAATTAAGTGATAGTGAGCTGTCAAAATGCCGAGGTTTTGCCAAAAAAAAAAAAAATCTTATGAGGTAGGAGGGCAAAACCAAGCAGGATCAGTTTGTGGATTTGTTATGGTTATTGTTTTTTTTTTTTACTATACCAGTAATTTAGGTTATTCTAAAATGAGCATCTTGATGTTAACATCAATTAATAACATACTTATTATCCACTTCAGTTTTTGGATCAAGAGAGGATTGTGGTTGCTTCATCAACAGGAACTGTAACTGTATTCCGTCATCATCAAAATAACCAGGTAAGTAACTTTCACTGGCTATAAGCTGTTGTTCTATGTAATTCACTTGTATCCTAGCATATGATTTGCCAAAACTTCTGGAGCAAGAAACATCTGTATACCAAAAATCATTTTTTTCAAGTCCATTACAGAAGGTTTTAACTTTATATGTACAAGGACAGACAAAAAGCATTTTACACCCATACTACATAAATTATATTTCAGAGCCAGATAGACTGGGGTATCTGTTAGTACCTATCTGAAACTAAGTAGTCCATTTACTGAGAACATACTTTAAGAGTTTAGATTGTTTTGGAGGAGTGGGTGTTAATGGACCTGTACCTGCCTTATTAGAGTTTCACTCTTTAACTGACACGTTGAATTTCCTCTCACGAATGTCATATGAGGGAAGATATGTAAACTCTGTAGTCTTTTGCCTTGATTATAAATCACTGAAAAGAAATGCATAATGATTTTTTTTTTATATAGTCACAGTGACCCAGTAAAGACTGGTCTCTTTAAAACTATCACTTAGTAGTTTGATGTGGTACCTAACATGAACTAAATTCCTTGCGATCAAAATCTAATTCCGACCTTACATTTTTCAAAGGCCTTCAGCTGTTTTCCCTTGGAATGGGGAAAGATTGAAGGGATAAGTCTAGTTAAAGACATTTAACAGTCCATAAATAGACTGTGTTCTTTCTCATTTCAAATTTGTTAAAAAAAATGGTTCAGAGAAGAAATAATGCATGTATAATTAAAGGGGTGTGTGCTCAAGAGCTGAGGAAAATTTAAATATCCCAATTCTTATCTGTACAGGATTTCCTCATTTCTGTGAAGTAGTGTGGCTTTTCTGGAGCTTGTTTTTGGTTTCATGAATATTCTGGAAGCATTGTTCTACCAGGATCATTACTTAACAGCAGAATGTCATGTCTGGTTATTACTTAGACTTTATCTGTCAGTCAGCGGTGGGAGAAAGCCCATTATCATGTGGATCAAGACACATCTTGTTGTGGAGCAGCATGTACTGGAGTCATCTGCAACAACCCAGAAATTGTTACTGTTGGAGAAGACGGTAGAATAAATCTCTTCAGAGTTGACCAAAAGGATGCAATAAGAACTATAGGTATGTCAAATATCTGTTCACATTAGTTTAGTTTGAAGTGATTTGTTTGGTTTTTAGCTTCTCAAATGATAACAAAAAAAAAAGACACTTGAGCATTGAATTTAATGTTCCAGGTTGAATGTGTTTACTCCAGATTATTCCTGTATTCCTCCACACAGTTGAAGCATATCACAGAGGTATTCTATATTAATTCAAGTATTTGCAAGCTAATGCTTTAACTGTTGGAGAAGTTTCAAGTCTAAAATTCTCTGTATGCTTCTACTTCATTTAGAATTGTTAAATGTTCTGAAAGCACACATTAAACATGGTTAGATTTCATCAAGTACTGTGTCCCAAATTCTTTGTAACTAGAGGTCAGTAAAATGGTCATTTCAATTTGCTATTTCTACTAAGATTAACTGAAATGGTGTTCATATACAAAAGCACCTGTTTCTCTGTGTCTAAAGGAATACCAAGAACCAGAAACCAGTCTTTGTACTCTGTTGTTCTGCTAAATATGGCTTACAGTGATTGTTTCTCCTGCAGTGAAAAAGCATTTCCTAGAGTAATAGATTGTGATAGAGTGAGATGTTTATGAAAGGTGTCAAAGCTTGGTTATTCCCAACTCTTCTCTCATGCTAGTTTTATGAAAATAGAGCACAAATTTGATAGTGGCATTATGAAACCAGGACTTTCTCCCTGAAACGTCAGACTGACACAGCACCTGTGCTTCTCCTCAAGCAAAATCCTTCCTCCAGCGGATGAAAGATTTGACTCGGTCATAAGCCAATTAAGGAAGGAAGAGCTCTGGGATTTCCAGAGGGGTACTTGTGTGTTGATGGCTGTATGTACACACACAAGATAAATCCTATTAATTGCATACAACCCTTTAGTGAAATTCTCTAAGAATTTCTGTAGGAAATCTTTCTACATGTCTGTTTGTTTGTTAAAAAAAAACAACAAACAACAACTACCAGATAAGTTGCAGATTTTATTAGTGCATGCATGCAAACACAGTAACTTACCCATGGAGGGATAAAAACACTAACTAGTTTAAAGGAATTACTTAATTTTTAAAATTTTACTTATGCAGGTATTAATACAGAGTGTTCTGGTACAAGTTTAAGAGAGTAGAATGTTTTGCTGACTCACAGGAAGCAGATGTCCTATATTCCTATATTCTTCTCCAGGCAATTGCTCAGATGCTTACATGCAGCTTAAGGGACATGCAGGAAGCAAGTTGTTAGTTTTCTTAGTGCTCATTTAATAGCATTATATAAAAATGCTTGTTTTGCAGTGGTAGCACCAGCCAGGGTTACTTTGCATTGAGATTTGCTGAAACATTAACATTTAAGAAATCACATACGAATTAATTGAGAAATGTCCTTTTGGAAATGTGAAATACTAAAATAGGAATGGTTCATAAAGAAGTCAGTCATACCTATGACCTGGTAAGTTAAGTTTATCCGGAGTTATATGGAAGAGATTAGCACAAACTCATGGAATAGACATGTTTTACAGTAAAAGTTAGAATGAGGAGAACATCTTGGAAGATGCTTTTAGGTTCTTCAGGATGGAGTCCTATAGTGTAAGCCATCCTTTGCACTGGTTCCCAATTCTGGTCCCCAGAGCTGACCTGAATCCTTCAACATGTTTTAACCTGAAGTTAGAACTCTTGCACCTCATGAAATACGTGTAAAGAAATACCTTGCTATTTTTGTAATTGTTTAGTGGATTTTAGTATATAATACAAAGTTGATATGCTTAAAGTGAGTCATAGCAGGGAAAAATCTGCAGAGTTAGAGATGGGGTAAAAATATTTTGGAGCCATCATAAAGATCACAGAATGGTTTGGGTGTCTGTTCCAGTGTCTCACCATTCTCCAAGTGCCGAAGTTGTTCCTAATTGATTATCTGCATCTCCCCCCTCCCAGTTTGAAGCCATTGCTCCTTGTCCTGTCACTACAAGCCCTTGTAAAAAGTCTCTCCCAGCTTTCTTGCAGGCCCCCTTCAGATACTGGAAGGCTGCACAGGGTCTCCCCGGAGTCTTCTCATCTACAGGGGAGATGGATGTATCATCACTAAATCCCTTACTGTTATTTTGTCAGAAAACCTTAAATCCTTTAGATCTTCAGTGTTCAGTAATCTAACATTTCTTTTTTAAAGGTGGTTTTGGTGTTTTGTTTTAGGGTTTTTTGGGGTTTTGTTTTTTGGTTGTTTTTGTGTGTGTGTGGTTTTGTTTGTTTGTTTGTGTCTTTGTTTCTTTGTTTGGTTTGGTTTTTTTTCCCCTCTCAGCTTTCATTTAAATAGTAGACAGAAAACTCATTCAAATATCTGTAACCAGGTATCAATGTAATGTGTGTCCTCATATCAAAAGAGGTTTCCATCTTATGCAGAAGAAAATTCACCTATATTTTCAGTATAGGCATTGTCCTGACTTTGCCCTGACCCTAAACCTTGACAGGTTTACAGAAAGAATTTTACAATACTTGAGGTGAAAGTAGACTTAACAATGTTACTCTATCATGTTGAAGATGAAAAGTTTCTATATAATAACAGAATGAAAATACAGGAAAATTGTGTCTGTGTTCTCTCCTAAAGCCACAACAGTTTCACCTTAATGCTCTGAAGTGTTTGACATTCTAAATTATTGTGACCAAAAGAAGCATTGGAGGAGAGGACCTGAAAAAAGAGCTTTGCCATTTAGTTACTCAGATTAACAAGCACAGCATAATTCTGTTTTGGCTTTTAAGGACAGGGATGGAGATTACATTTCAGTTCTTGGAAAAGGTTTTAAGAAAGCTAGTGAAATAAATGAATTAATTAATCTTATGGATCAACAAGTAGCTCTTCAATCACTGGAGCTCATTAATATAGCTTCTTACAGATTGGTCTCGGTAGTGTATGATACAGGAAACAAGGGCTCCTTTTTCACAGGGTACCCTTGCAAGACTTAAAGTTCCCAGACACTAGTCTGTCTGCCCTTGAAAATGCAGAGCAGTTGTAACCATATTTAAGCAGCTGTGTTCTCTTTTCTGAAAAGAGATACTTTGGTCTAATTAGAGGAGACTAGCATTCCCCAGGTTTACCCAAATGCTTTCCTCATCTCTCTTGCAGACAATGCAGACAGCAGTACGCTCCACGCAGTGACTTTCCTTCGCACAACTGAGATCTTGACAGTAAATTCAATTGGACAGTTAAAAATATGGGACCTCAGACAGCAAACAAATGAACCATCTCAAATATTTTCTTTGTAAGACCTTTTTTTAATATATATTTACTGAAAAGCATGTTCTACTTGATATAATCTGATGTAAATATTTTCTGATACCTTCTTGCCAATTGCATAATAAATGATTGATTTTTTTTAAAGATTTTAGCTACTTTGGCTTTTAAATAATCAAAAGCAGACTCTGCTTAATGGCTAGATTACTGTTGTTGCTGAGCATTGCATTTAGGTGGTCTCTTGTGATTTAACTCTTGAAGAATTATTGCACCTGTACACTTGCTCTTTTCTAAGGGGAAAAAAAAAACCCTCTCAACCCAAAACTCTTTCCCTAATTAATTATACTCTGTGCCTTATAAGATAATCTGAGAAAACAAACTGAGATAGATTCAAATCCTGTTGCTGTCTGTGGAATAATTGCCATTGCTGTTAACAGGCTGTGGCTTAGGTACCTGGTTTTGTTAGTCTCCAGTCTCCCTTTGTAACTCTTAGTATATGTTGAAACCATAATTATAACATGGATTTCAGAGTCACCACCTTCTTATGGTAGGTTTACTTGGAGTATTACCAATATGCAAGGTTTTCTTGCTCCTGTAAACTGCCAGATACAGTGTAGGCACCTGTATACCACAGAGCACAGCACCTGATGTTCATCCAGCTGTAGCTTCATGTTATTGCCATATCTCTACTTTCCAGTAGATGTCACATGGCTTCAGCCTGTAGTGACCAGAGACTGCAGGAACTGAAGTCAGTAAGTGACCTTGTTCATTGCCTAACTTCAGTCACTAACATTACCTTGTTCCTCAGTGCTCGTAGGGCTTAAGGATGCTGAATAAAGAATTCATGTTTGGATTGTTGTTTTTTTTTTTTTTTTTTTTTGTCTTCTCCATTGCAGGACAGGTGACAGAGTTCCACTGCATTGTGTGGACAGGCACCCCAATCAGCAGCATATTGTGGCCACAGGGGGCCAGGATGGGATGCTGAGTATATGGGATATCAGGCAGGGTACTATGCCAGTGTCCCTGTTAAATGCTCATGAAGCAGAAAGTAAGTAGCTGAAATGGAGGGGGGAGAAAGGTGCATTTTAGAGACTTTTGAAATTTCTGTAAAAAATGTAGGTGTTGCGTACACATTGAAAACAACCACATAGTTGCTACTTAATGTTTTCATCCAGTTGGCTTCAATTTGTTCCTATATGACCCTGTTCTCTAAAAGCCAACTCTATCTAAGCTAAAACTAGACTTAGTAAGCTTTAGAACTTTGATTTGATGCATTTATTCACAATGTCTGTGTTCCTGGAAGGGGAGGCATATAAACAGTCATAGAAATGGATGGTGTGGTATGCAGGTTAATAAAGCAAGAATGCAGTTACTAACAAATGTGAAGATGGTGGGGAAGGAGGGGAAGCTGAAGATGTTACAGATCCATTTAGTGCCTCCACGATGCTGAACTAGCTCAGTCACCTGGTAACTTCATATGAACAAGATAGCAATTCATTTTGTGTTGAAAATTTCTTTGACTTGATGCCACAATTATATTAAATGGTAAAAATATTTATTGAGATGTTAAGTTTTACCAACTTAAACATCTTTTCCATGGTTGTGGTATTTAGACACAAAAAGTGTGTGCTGTGAACGAATGCAGGCTGTGTGCAGGTTTAAACTTAATAGTAGGAAAATGGCATGAGAAAGTATTCAGAATGCCTGAATTCAGATAAAATTTTGGCCTGTAATAATTTTCACAGTACTGAAAATGAAAAAAAAAAAACAAATAACTAACGATGGGGTTTTGTCTCCTTCCCATGCACGCTTAAGAATGGAAGTGTTGTGGGGGGGTGGTGTCTTAGAAGTACATGTCTCCATTATACTAGCTAAAGCACAGCGTGATGTACTTGATACTTGTACTGAAGTGTTTTTGTTTGGTTTGATACTTCCAGTGTGGGAAGTTCACTTCCATCCCTCCAACCCCGATCACTTATTTACGTGTTCTGAAGATGGATCTCTTTGGCACTGGGATACTTCCAGAGATGTATCTGAAAAACCATCTTTTCTTCATCAAGGTAAGGATGTTTGAAGTGAATCTGCGTGGAATTTGTCAATTGGCAACATTAACATTGATATTCTCACATGACCTAATAAATTACACGATCCTAATAGAGACAGTTAAAAGTTGCTTTCTTTTCTTAGAAAGAAAACCCTAATAGGCACTTGAGAAAATCTAGAAGACTAAAATGGTTGTGTGGCTTTTGTGGTCTGTGATTTTGGTTTGTGGTTGGTTGGTTGGTTTGTTTTAAATCTGCTGTATTCTGCCCAGTGTGTGAAGGGGCACATTTAGTATTTCAAAGAAAGATTGTGTTCACTTTAATCATCTGTGCATAGACAAGACATGAAGGCAGCCTAAATACACATTATTACCGAAGTCTCCCAGGGAGATACAAAAAATGTTACCATATGAAAATAACTGATACATTAATAGGATAGTGAAATTAATTTATTAGTCAAGGTAATAATTGGAACTTTGAGTGAATAAAACTGGATCCCTTTGTATTGTGGCAGGATTTTAATTAAAGATATGATACTGACTTACTATAAACATTTATTTTCACATTCTGCTCACAGAGACTGCTTAATTACTTGTCACTTCAGACTGTAAACAGTGGCAAAACTTTCTGATGTCATCTCTTGCCTTTGGTCTCTAAATTGCTAATCAAAGTTCAGTGCTCTATAGGGAGACAACAGGATAACCAATTGGAAATTACACTCTGCATGTTTTCAGGTGTATCAAATATAAACCCGTTAGTACTGCTTCAGCCGCTTGTTAATTTTATGCTGTAGGACAGTTCTCAAGCCACGAGACTTCAGTTTGAATGTAAAACGTTGTGTAAAAGAAGTCAAATCCAGGTATATCGCTTGCTGCAGAATAAGCAGGGAGAAGGGACAGTATGGAGTAAGGGTTACTAAAGCAAAGCCAATGCCTCAAATATAGCAGGATGCTTTATACAGATGTTTGGATCTGTCTTTGCTTTGGTCTCTGGCTGGGTAAACTTACGCTACTGGCTCAGCAAGATGAGCTCATAGATGTTCTGACCTATTTGTCTTAACTGAGGACAGAGATGGTAGCAGGTTTCTGTAATCACTTCGAGTACTTGGTTATTTTTTATTAAGCTATTTTCCTTCGTGTACCAAAGAGAGGACAACATCTGATAACTACTCTGAAAATGGATTTAAATGTAAAGTGATGTTCCCATTATGTCTGTCCTATACCTACTATGTTTCTCCAAATTCCAAGAATAATACAACTAAATGGAATTTCTTTCCCTTTCTTGACTCTTTCCCTCTCCTTCTTTCAGGAGGAAGAAGTACTGCCTACTTCTCCCACAATACCGTTAACCAGTCTGTAATAAGTGCCTGGCTAAGCAACGATCCTACCAAAGACCGCATGGAAATCACCAATTTAATTCCAAATCAGACTTTGTCTGTGAATAGTTTAGATATTTTAGGACCATGCCTGGTTTATGGTACTGATGCAGAGGCTATTTATGTGAACAGACAACTTTTTGCATGAAACAACTCCGTCATCTTCTGAAGGTCACCTTGAACTACTGGGACATCTCAGGTTCATTCCTAATGATACTTCTTTGTCTGTTCTCAGTGCATGTGGGAGAGGCATACAGCTTGGTCTTGGTACTGCAGAAGAAATGTAAGGTACCTCAGATTCTCCCAGCTGTCACTCCAGGGTGTGTTACTGAGCGAGCTTACATCACTTCTGCGGTGCCTGTTTGGTTTTGGTAGGAGGCAAGCAGTCACCAGGGCAAGGCACTGGCTGTGAACTGATGCCTGTAATACACACATACATACAAAGTGAAGAAAATGCACACACACCCCACTTCCTGAGTGGTTTTAATATTCTCCCCCCCCACACCCCAAAAAGATATTTTTCAAGTATAAATTCTGCATCCTAACTACATGGGGTTCCTTGAAATTCTTCTTGCCATCTGAGAGAGATGTGTGTGTGTTTTGTTTTGTTTTTTTTAAGCTGAGCTTTTTATATATTTAAGGGAACATAACTTTTTATGTGGGTTCACGAGAATTGGAAATTAAAACTGTTAAAAGCTGTGAAATGTGAAAGATTCTGCAGGAATCTTAGCATTTTAGTAACAATTCTGGATTATTTACAGCTTCATGGATACTGCAGGTTAAAATTTCTGTTGAGAGTTACCAGCACATTATCAAAAGTTTTATATAGTTAAGAGCTCATAACTGACAGATGTGTTGGCTATGTTTTCAGGTGTGAAAATAAGGCTTTCTAAATTCAAGACAGTCTTTGTCACAACATTTCAAAGACTGCAACAGACCAGATGTGAGAAGTTAAATTTTATGATTAGTGTTGTACCTCCCTTTTGTTGCAGAGAACCCTTTCTCTTTTTAATAAAAAGTTTTGCACAAGAATACTGGTCTGACTTAGTAAATTAGTTCAAAGAGATGTACTTTGTAGTCATCTTTGCAGGAAGGTGAATAACTGTAAGTTACTTGGACTGATCCTGGGAATGCAATCCAAAGGATGGAGGGAAACCTCAGACTTTGGCCTATTAAGCTGTTATGGCTTTACACATCCTTTTCCATCTAAACCACTTTAGGGTGTTTTTGCCCATCTGGAAGTAAAGTACAGTCATCTTGATCTGCTTTGATAAGAATACCCGATAGGAATTTCTTGTGCGCCTGGCTGGAGGAGATGGATAGTGCTCTGGGAATGGGGCTGTCCTCCCTTCATCCAGGAACGTATGAACCTTTGGCCAAGGGTTTCATTAGAGCATCTTCATTTTTGCTTCCTAATTTTGAAATGCAATGCGCTTGCCTGAAAAGAAACAGTCCAGAAGCGCCACCGAGTGATCATCGATAGGTTTTCCCCCTTGGCGGCCTGTAGTGGTCGGTAACGAGTTCTTGCTTCAGGCATTAGCTGCATGACGAAGGCTTGGGAAATTTTTTTCCCCGTTCCAAAATC
>VWZY01007620.1:60836-84858 GCA_013399075.1 Chloroceryle aenea | reverse complement strand
AGGTGCCGTGGGACAAAGTCGGTCGACGTAGTCGTATTGCCGTATGGCCGGCGCTCATCTGGGGGATCCCTCAAATGCTGGATCCTGCCGTGCTGCAGGGATTATCTGGGGATTAGCTGTGCCAACGCAGTTTACACTTTGGTCCTCAGCGCCTGACCATAAAGATCAGTCTTAAATGCGCTCGAAATAACTAAGAATACATTTGTACATAGAAGACCTGTATCTTGTTAAATGAGATAGTAGAGCATAATAATGGAAGCAAGTAGAGCAAATGCCCAGTGTTGCCTGGGTTTAGCTGGCCTCTGGTCATTTCCAGCTCAGCCTTCCCTGACTATGTTGTTGTGTTCAGTTACTAGTTTCAGGGTCCATATTTTTTTTTTTTTTTCATCCTATGGAAACTTTTACCATTGGAAATACATCCTTTAGCAGATTGCTTTATGGCTCAATGACCTGTTCTTATCAGAAGAACAGCTTCCTTTTGTTGGTTTGAACCAAGCCCCTACAAACTTAATTTTATATCTCACAAATTCTTTATTTTTTTTTCCTTGGCAATGAAATATTGTGATTATGTATAAAATAAGTCCCTAGAATAGCTATGTGAGAAAAGGAACCAAAATGAACCAATATGTGGCATTCAGTACTTAATTGTTAAAAAAAGGATGTCAAAAATGTTTGGAGATAAGATATGTTACAAATCTATTACAAAGCTATGTTGTTGTTGTTGGGGTTTTTTTTTCCCCTGAAAAGCTTGGAAGTCATTGATGGTTGCATTCAACCACCTTAAGTTTTCTTTCAAATGCTTATTTTTAACTCCAGTTTTTCCTGAATATACTGTAAAAAGACGAATTGGTTTTGTTTTGTTTTTCTAACGGTTTACTTGTAGAAGAAAATACTTCTATCACCATGTTTTGAAAATAAATGAATAATTATTTAACTACTTTAAAGAAGTAAAAAGCTTCATCAGCAAACAGATCTATCACTGGCATTTAATGACAAAGCTGCAAGGGCGAATAGACGTTAGTTCCTTTGGATACAGTTTGTGTTTGCTAGGCGGAATCTGCACGAAACTGATATCGTTTTTCTACTGAGCAATCAAAACTTTACTGCTTTAAAATAAATGCAGGTGTCACTAAGAGGAGGTGAGCTCTGAAATTTCAGGTTCGTATGTAAAGCAAGGTGAACTGTAGTAATACTTGCTTTCTTGTAATTCGTTAAACTGAAGGACTAATTTAATTTGGTTTCTGAGTAATTAAGACTAGCTTCATGTACACATGAAACTGCTGCTATCCATCACAGTTGCCAAAAGAAACAACCCACCAAAAAAAAATAAATAAAAATCTCTCTTTATCTGAGGAAGTTTCTTTAGCTTGATTCATTCTGTGTGGCTTTACAAACAATTATGCTGGCACTAGTGAGTTGTGGGAGGTAAGTGGACTGGCTGGTTTGTACTGGTAAAGCTCTGCTTCTGCTGAAAATTTATGTGAAAGTGCAACTTTTTTTCCAAACCTTGTTAATTTGCTAAAAGGAGTAACTCGTGTATGGATATTCTATATATGTGACACGGTGTGTGTCCTGTGTAGGCTGAGTTTCTGCTGGAAGTTTCACTTTTCTGGATGTGGTGATTCTTTCAAGCCCACTTTCTTGCACTTTGGTATCCAACACGTGTGTGGTTTTTTGAGATGGGTCTCTCAGAAAGAAAAGGATAATCCATAGCAAAACTGGTAATGTGGTCTAAATATAGATACTCTGTTTTCTTTGGGAAAAGAGTTTTTGACAAACTGTTTTCAACGTTTTCTTAAATGTGGCGTGTTTTTTGAAAGTGGCCAGAATTAAATTACATTTTAATTGCTCTCATGTTGTACTTTCTGCTGAATCTAGATTTCTTGATACTTTAATATTTTGAGCAAAACTTGTTTATTAAAAAAGGGTTTTATTAATAAAAAAAAGTTTATTATTAAAATTCACTTATGTATCTGATGATTTTTACTCAGTGAGCACTGAATGATTGTATGCTACTAGACCGCAGGAAAAAGCTTTACTCTAACTACCAAATGATATTTATTTATGGTTTCAAACCTATCACTGGGCAAAGAAAACTCATGGGTGCAGTTATAGCACCTAAGATTTAGTTCCACTAGAGAAATGATATTATTTCTTAATCCCATTCTCCTTGCAGAACCCCTTAAGTGGGTATCCCTTGTGTTTCTTTTCATAGTCTTTATTTAGGTATTACTTCAAGCTTTCAGGTTTTATTTATATATGGGTAGCATATGTATTTAATTAATGTAATTTGCATGTGTATTAGAGGGCTCTTTTCCCTATTAGCTTCTTGTCATATTCTTCCCCAGTCATCAAATCATTATTTGGTTTATGACCATGCAAATACCATAGTAGTGAAACCTGGATGAAAAAAGATTGACTTTTATATAGACTGTGTGAAACTTAAGACACCTATTTAATTAATATCTAGTATGAGAAACAGTTATCTACACAGAGTGCTTGCAGACATCTGAATCCTCAAAAATAATTCTTCACAAAATTAGGAGTGCAATTTTTTAATGCTTTGAGAAACAAAACCAAGAAAATAAGAACGCTTCAGTATTGCCTCTGTTAGATGGTGCATTATAGTAAGGGAACAACGTGAGTTGAGCTTTACCATTCTTCTAGTTGCATGTGAAGAAAAGGCAGTGCTAAAATACGGAATTTTTATATCTTGCACTATATTTGTAACTGATGTTGCTCTATGGAGCAGCAGAGGCTGCAAAAGTTCAATTTCAAAAGGGGCAAATACTCTGTAACTTCTTCAGTGTTTCACTTTAGTTGCTCTAACCTTTACTGTAGGAGTTACAGTTCTAACTGGTGCACAGCTCGAATGCAGAGATTTGAGTTCTCTGCAGACACTGGGCTCTTCCCTGATGAGTCAGTGCCTTCAAAATGCAACCTTTTTTTTTTTTTTTTGGCAGAAAGTTCTGTTTCCCTTACCAAATGTCACAGCTATGCTCTTGGTGAATTTGATGCTTGAGTTGTTAAACAATTTTATAGTAAAGAAACTCAACTGTATTTTGTTTTCTTCCCCACCTTGTTCTCATCTTCCCTTAAGTAATTTTTAAAATTTCTTTTACGTAACTATTGCCAAAGACTGGTTCAAGAAGACTTGAGCTAAGAGAATGTGACACTTTTAGAAAACAGAAACAGATTTAAATGGCAGATGGTACAAGAAACAATAAAGTTGCATGCAATGAACTAAGCAAGTGTTTACTTTTTACATTTGTGATTACAAAAAAATCGATAAAATCATGGTAATTATGTGATGTACTTCTTCCTTCTCACTTCCCTCTGTTTGTGGAGCTTGATGTCAGAATTGCTGACAGCTTGGGTTATTTGGTCCATATTGTAGCTGGCTGGGTAGCAGAGTTGGCATCTTCAGCTCTATAGGCGTTGATTTGGAGAAGGCAGGTAAAGAATGGAGACAGCACCCAGCAGAGAGGGGAGGCAAAGAAGTAGTGATGGGGTAGAGCACACAGCAGTTCTTACCTGCTCTTGAAAGCTTTGTCCACCACTCCGAGTTCCTCCTTACTCTGTCTGCGTCCATTGCAATTCAGGACTGTTCAGACTTGGGGGACCTGAAACATTTGTTTTCTAACAGGCTGTTGGAAGCCCAACACAGTTTGTAGTTCAGGTTGAGTAAAGATTGCCTGAAGAAGTTGGTTAGCATGCTTTTAGTAACTGTGAAGGTAGCGCTGCATGTGGGTGTTTCACTGCAACCAGTGCTACATTGTCAACTCTTCACTGCTGTATGTGTAATGGATTTTTTTCTTTGTTTTGGTACCAGGATAGCAACTTCAGGTTGGGACAAACTCCAGCACTACAGGAGCCATGGTTTTACAGTGAAGAGCCACCGCTTTCTCACGTTCTGAAGCTACCAGCCAGTCCACCTTGAATTTTGATGCGTGCAAGTCCTTGGTGGGGGTTGCATATATACATGTTTTCATGAAGAGAAGTGAGAAGCCAGAAGGTTATAGACAAATGAGGCCTAAGACTTTTCCTGCCAGTAACTATACTGGCAGCAGCCAGCAGATGCTACAGGAAATAAGAGAGAGCCTCAGGAATTTACCTAAACCCTCAGATGCTGCTAAAGCTGATCACAGCATGGGCAAAATGTTACCTGAAGATCCTAGACAAGGCCGAAATCCTCCTAAATTTGTAACATATCATAAAGTTTTGCAGGAGATAAGAAACTCACTTCTGCCTTTTGCAAATGAAACGACCTCAGCTGTCAAAGGAACGTCAGAAGTTAATCGACAAATGCTGCAAGACTTACAAGCCGCTGGTTTTGATGAGGTGAAATATGTTATTTTCAAGATTTGGTGTGTTGTTAAGTATAAACTATTAGTACATGTTGGAGGGAGTGTCGATCATGGAATGCTTGAGGGGCATATCATAAGCAAAATAGCTTCTTCAAAATTTGGTAGGTTTCTCATTAGGATGTAGAGAAACTGGTCGTAATGGGGCTGAAGAAGAGGAATAAAAGGGTTTAGAGGTGTTTGGCTTCTGTTTTTCTTTTTTTAAGCATCTTTATGCATTATTTTTTTTTCTTATCCTATAGTGGTAGGTTGTTTTAATTGTATCATTTTAGGCAGAGAGAACTGGACTGTAAAACAGGAATTTTTGCCTCTGCTGTTCAATGGCATTTTAGATTGTACTTAGTTAAAATACTCTGATAAAATATGACAATGCTAAATTGAAAGGCCAAATCACCAAAGTACCAGATAGTTCAGAAGTTAATGTTAATAGTTTTTTTTCAATTTAATTATTTTTAAATTACTGACTAAACTTATTTCCATTCATTCATTTTAATAAGTGAAAGGAGTGTGAAAAGTGGTTTCCGGGAATAAAAAATTAATACACTTACATCACCTGTGTTTCTACTGAGATTTCCACATCAAAGTAAATTGCACCTCTTTTCATGCCTTCTCTGTAAACCCTAGTACAAAAGCAAGTAAAAAAAAAAAAAAAGCTGGCAAACCAGTTATCTTTCCAAAAGAAAAAGGCACAATACCACAGCAGTGATTGCCTTTATAGGAGCTCACTGCTTGTGAGTTCTGCTGGCTGTCATGCTTTGGTATTTACAGAGAGACCTACTTGCTACTGAGAGTGAGCCTCTCCAAAACTGCTAATGGGCTCTTCCCAAACAATGTCCCACTGTCAGGTGCTCATGGTTGATTTTCATGTTCCTTTTGTTTGCTCAGTCACATAGTCCAGGCTGTGTTTTCAGTAAGAATGGAAGGATTTCATTTTGATAAAAGATTTTGTAATAATTTCCTCCTGCTCTGTGGTTTGTTGCTGAGGTTGATTTTTTTTCCTAGGTTGTTGTTTTTTTTTTTTTCAATTATTATTATTTTTTAAAAGTAGATCAGTTCTCAGATCCATTTTTACAGATGGAACCTGCAGTTTTGTTTTTTTTTTTCCAAACAGAAGGATGGTTTGTGGCTGGATAATAAACTAAAAAGGTATCTTAAGTCAGTACTTCTGTTGGATCCTTTGTATTTTGAAACATTTTGTTCCTACCCTTTGTTCTTGGATACAACTGAGAATTCCCAGGACACTTATGGCTTTGTGGACCTTTTTTAAGGCACAGTGCCAGCGTAAGCCGTTTATGCCATGTGTTAACTCACAGCTGTGTTGCCACAATAGTCCATATGGCACTGACCCGTGAACACCACCGGGAGCAGATACAGATGAAGTCGGAAAGCATTTTTCTTGGTGGGCAGTGTTCCAGACTGCAAGTACGAATGAAATGAGAATGTATTTTGAGCTAGGATTGTCTTATGGATCGGATCATAGCTGGGATGTGTTGGCCAGCTGTAAGCAGCTGATTTTTTTATTTAATTACGTTTGTAATATGTTGAATGGCACAAACGCTTTGGTTATTCTCCCCACCCCTCAAGTAGTAGGTAGTATGCAGGGTTAAAGCTGAACAGGTATCTATCAGTTTCAGGTATATATATGTGCATGTGCATAGTGTGCATACAGATAGTAATATGTATGTAGAGTAATTATGGAAGAATGCAGCTCATGTGTTTGGGTTTTAAAACCTTTAAATTCTAAATAGCTTACAGGAAATCTCTCTTGATTATTAGGATTCAAGTTCAGTGCTCATGTGTTCTGTGTAAGATGATACTCTTCAAGCCACTGAATACTTCATGTCACATAGGTGAACAAGGTTTTTTTATTCAGTTAGAAGGGAGAAGAGACCATTTGGCTCTTACTCAGGTCTGCTGGTTAATGGAGAGGGAACTAAATCTCATCTCTTAAAATATTGCTGGTTCTGTGTGTCTTTATGGCTTGGTGATGTGAACTTGTAGGTTTAGGTTTATATATTGTAGAATTACTTGACTAAAAAGACAGTAAATTTGGGTTTGAAATTGATTAAGAAGAAAATTAAAAGTCAATAGGTAGAAATGCATGACGGCTCCTATGAAAGTATGTTCAAATGGGAAATTAAACACTCTGGACAACTCAGTCTTCTGGTTTGCAGAATGATCACATAGCGTACTGGTGCTGAAGATGTACTACTTTGCCACAGATTAGTCTTGCCTTTGATGGCACAAATGTTTCAGACATGTCTATCTCCTGCAGGAGCTATGAGATCAAAAGTTGTATCTGCTTTTTTCAACAATGTTAACTGCTCTGTAGACATTGTGACAACTTTACTACATATATATTGGTTTTATTTTTACATTACTTCTTTAAGGTTCTGCTTTGTTCATTGAATTTAATTATTTTAATTAATAATTATTTATGAAGGTTGTATGTAATTTTGTATGTTTGTAGTGTTAAAAATGTCCACAGGCATGATAAAAGTATAAATGTGGGTTTGAAATGGATACTGCTTCCCTTCTGAGCTCTCTTTCTCATTGATTTTAGTAGGAGGTGAACACTGTCGTAGGTAGGTAACCTGCTCAAACACAGTATGAACTGAAAATACTGCTTCCATATGACAAAGTGTGGCATAAGTATAGGGAGTTATGCTATTGATTCGCTTCAGACTTGTTGAGTCATCAGAACAAATCCTGTGCAGTGTAACTGGGAGAGCAGTGCCTGACTTACAACCATCTCTGAAACTGTGCCTCTGTAGCCCTAAGTCCACCACTAAGCCATATCCCCAAGCACCACATCTATATGTCTTTTAAACACATCCAGGGATGGCGACTCAAACATCTCCCTGGGCACCCTGTTCCAATGCCTGACAACCTTTTCAGTGAAAAACTTTTTCCTATTGTCCAGTTGAAATCTCCCAGCTTGAGGCCATTGCTTCTTGTCTTGTCAGTAGTTACTTGTGAGAAGACACCAGCTCCTACCTCTCTACAACATCATTTCAAGTAGTTGTAGAGAATGATAGGGTCTCCCCTCAGTCATCTTCTCCTCAGACTAAATAGCCCCAGTTCCCTCAGCTGCTCCTCACAACACTTGTTCTCCAGGCCCTTCACTCTTCTCTGGACCAGTTAGTTGTTGACAAACGGTTATGCTGAGTTGAAGGAAAAGGAGCAAAAACCAGAGATCTGAATTTCATGTCAGGGTATCTTTCATGGAATAGCTTAGAGTGGAAGGGACCTCTGATCATCATGTAACTGGCCGTTACCTGGGTAGTGCCTGTCAGCGGGTGTGAACAAACTGTACAAATAGCAAAGTAACAAGATCTACATCAAACTGCAGTTTTTCAACAAGTCAGCTTTATTTCATGAACATCCAGACTATGTAAGTGTGTTGGGGCATCTGTTGGGGATCGGTTCTGGAGAAAACATTTTAAAACAAGTTTTGAATCAATAAATGTTTCGTGTTGGGACTTTGAAGGTCATTTAGTCCAAGGACCTGCAGTGAGCAGGGATGTCTTTAACTAGATCAGGCTCTCGGTGTCCCATCCAAAATCGATTGAGAGAAATCAGTTATGTACTTTGGTAAAAATACAGGAGGATATTTGTCTAAATAACCATGGTTTTTTTGTACTGTTGCCATCTTCTAATTTATTTTTTTAAATATAATCTTCTCTCTAGGATATGGTTATACAAGCTCTTAGACAAACTAACAACCGTAGTATAGAAGCTGCCATTGAATTTATAAGTAAAATGAGCTACCAGGACCCTCGTCGGGAACAGATGGTTACAGCAGCAGCAAGACCTGTAAATGCAGGTATGAAACCCCCAGGTAGGTGTATCCATGGTAACAGTAACTTACTGAGTGTATTCTCATAGGTGAAAACCATAAAATAGCAAATTCCGCCTTCATGAGCTCACAGTGGAACACAGGAGATGTTGAGATGCACTTTTAAAAAAAGAGCATCTAAGGTATAGAATGTAATTCTTTTGAAAGATAGGTGCATTTGACATGATTTTTTTCCGTGTTGCTGTTTATAACTGTGTGGGTTTAATGTTGTGTTTTATACAAGTAATGACATTCAGATCTCATGTAGGATTTTTTTGTCCCTTTTGGGTGTGATGCTTCTGCTTTGTTCTCAGTGCCAGATAGCATTTAGAAGTCAGTGGCAAGCACTGAATTCTTACTTTTTTTCTTTCAGATACCCTCCCACACAACAGCACTACTACATATGTGTTCTTTTGTATACGTGTGTGTGTATATGTATTTTTAAATACTATATGGATACAATATTAGTATTTAAGGCTGTTCGGTTTCAACATCCCTCTCTCTACTTAATTTTCTGCTTGATTCCAGGTTTTGTTTGGTTGGTTTTTAAGACAGACATCATGTTTTTATAGAAGTTAGGGCACAGACTGTAGCTGTATTAGCAATAGAGTCAGAGTTTTGCTACTTGCTATCATTGCTCTCTTAACACGTACAAGCACATTTTTAATACATCTTGGTGGTTTGGAGGGCTTTTCTTTGGCTCTTTTTTTTTGTGAGTAGCATATACCTAAACAAACAGTAACTATCAAACTCAGTAGAAATACCAAACTTCTGTTTGACTGAAGTTGAGTATTGAGCTGCTGCCTTGGTGAAGTTACAGTTTTAGTCAACATATAGGTATGAGGAAAAATTAGTAGTCAAGAGCAGCAAAATACAGCATTGTTTTAATTTAGTCTGTGGAGAAGGATTGTATGAAGCTGCTAGCTAAGCCCCACCCTTTAGTCATGTTTTTTTGTCTTACTTGCAAGTAATCACGTAAGTTACCATGTCTTTTACTGAAGATACAGTGCTGTGTGCCACAGTAATGACTTTGTAAAAAGCACAATAAGACTGCATGCACTATCGGTTCCTTCATATTAGTTTGTTTACATGATGCAAAATAACATCTGAAAATAAATATATTGTGGAGCTTGACTCTAATTTTTACTTTCCTACAGTTTGAATTCTCACCTGTGTACAACACTTTTATGCATAAAGACAACTTCTAAAATTGAAGTGGTTGATCAAATTTCACATGCAGGAAATAAAGCAATTTTTGTCTAAGCAGCGTGCCTGATTTTACAGCATTCAGTTCAATTTTAGTTTAAGAACACTTCCTTTATTATAAATGTTAAACTGGAAGGAATAACAACATGACTAAACCTAATCTTCCTTGCTATTGTTTTTTTTTGTGTTTGTGCTGAACACCCCTTCTGAGAGTTGATTATATGTATGCTTAAAAATAAATAGTATGCCTAATAATTTTGCATATAACCATTTTTTAAAGTAAAAATTGAGTGCATCTGCCTTTGAAGCAAAATGCATCTTCAGAAAAGTGTTTTCTAAAAACTCTGATACTGTAGTTTCATTGCAGTTTTTTGCTTCTATACTGTGTACTGAGCATATTAGCATGGCGTGCTGTGTATTATTGGATAATTTTTTTATGTGAAGTACAGTGGATTATGCTCTGTCAGAGAATTCCCCTCCTATTTCTGGAGTAGTTAATGCAGAATAATAAAATATTCAAAGCAGTAAATAGAAATGATTTCTGATAACATGAATGTTGTGTTTTCTCCTTGTAAAAGCAGGGACTGTACAGCAATCCGTTAACCGCAAGCAGAGCTGGAAGGGTTCTAAGGAGTCCTTGGTTCCTCAGAGGCATGGCCCTTNAGTCCCAGCTCCCAGCCAGATGTAGGAAGGCCATTATCTGGATCTGGCATTGCAGCATTTGCTCAGGCTCATCCTGGCAACGGACAAAGAGTAAATCCCCCACCTCTACCACAGATAAGGAGTGTCACTCCTCCTCCTCCGCCTCCCCGAGGACAGACTCCCCCTCCAAGGGGGACTACTCCTCCACCTCCTTCCTGGGAACCGAACTCTCAAACAAAGCGTTATTCTGGGAACATGGAATATGTGATCTCCCGTATTTCTCCAGTGCCACCAGGAGCATGGCAGGATGGTTATCCACCTCCGTCTATGAATCCTCCACCCATAAATTCTTCTGCGCAGGGTCAGAGAGGCATGAGTGCTGTCCCTATTGGCAGGCAACCAATAATCATGCAGAGTTCTGCCAACAGCAAGTTTAGTTTTCCCTCCGGAAGAGCTGGAATGCAAAATGGAAATTGTCAGGCGGAATTCATAGTTCACCAGAACGTGGTGTCTGGGAACTCAGTGAGTCGCCAGCCACCCCCGTACCCCATGAATCCAACTAACAGGCAAAGTCCCACAGCACTACAGATGCAGGCAGGAGGATCTGCTCCTCCTTCAGCATACACCAATGGGAACCTTCCTCAGGCGATGATGGTGCCAAACAGAAATAGTCACAACATGGAACTTTATAATACAAATGTAGCTGGAATACCTGTGTCCTGGTCGCAGCCTTCCCCCGTGCAGCCACAGTCATCACCTGGCAATGGGCACGACCTGCCTACGTGGCAACCCAACGTTCCCGTACGGTCAAATTCTTTCAACAACCATCATGGAAATAGGCAGAGTCACTCTAGCAGCTCTCAGCCTTCAGCCACAACAGTAACAGCGATAACGCCAGCTCCCATTCAGCAACCAGTAAAAAGTATGCGTGTGTTAAAACCTGAGCTACAGACTGCCTTAGCACCCACTCACCCTTCCTGGATGCCACAACCAGTGCAAACCGTTCAGACCATTCCCTTCTCTGAGAGTCCATCTACAAATATGTCAGTTATGTCTCCTGTTGCAGAGGCACCAAGTTACCAGGGTCCCCCACCGCCTTACCCAAAACACTTGTTACACCAGAATCCCTCTGTCAGTCTGTATGAGACAGGACCCAAGCTCAACAAGGAGGAACCACCTATTTTATCCAAGGAGGATGAGAATGAAAAGAATTATGAATGTGTTGATTCGACAGATAAAGAAAAGAAACAAATTACAACATCACCTGTTCCTGTTAGAAAAAACAAGAAAGATGAGGAAAGAAGAGAGTCTCGCATTCAAAGCTATTCCCCTCAAGCTTTTAAGTTCTTCATGGAGCAGCACGTAGAGAATATACTCAAGTCACACCAGCAGCGTTTGCATCGGAAAAAACAACTGGAGAATGAAATGATGCGGGTAAATTCTTTCATCTTTCTAAATATATGACTAGCACTGTTCCTGTATGAATTCTAATAAATGTCTTAATTGTAGAACGTTTAAATAGTACAGATCAATAGAACACTGTGGTATATTTTGGTATTGAAGTCTATTTTTAGTTTGTGTGTTTGAGATGTGGCAAGTTCTTTGTCGCTTTGATTCTGTACTTCATTGTCATCTTAGAACTACTTTTTGTTAAGATTTTTGAATGTCTAAATGTAGTTCATCTGGTGTGCATGTGATAAAGCAGCAGAAGCAAAATCATTGTTGCATAAACTGAGATGTAACTACATGGCTTATAGCTTTTTGTTACAGGTTCTGTTTAATCCTGATTTTTCAGTGAGTTATATGCAATATTTTAGTGATTTTTAAATTTATTTATACTTCAGGAGCAAGTTAGTTTGTTTATGTAGTCACCCAAACAGTGATAGCTTTTATGTTCCACAGTTGCCTCCAGTATCAGTAGGCGGTTTTAAATTCAAATTAAATGTAGCTTTTAAATATTGGTATTTTTAAGAAAGATCAAGAAAGCTGAGGAAGGACTGTTTACAGTGACATGTAGCAATAGGACAAGGGGCAGTGTTTTTAAACTAGAGAAGGGTAGATTTAGATAGGCCATGAGAAAGAAGCTCTTTACTGTGGGGGTGGTAGAGCACTGGAACAGGTTACCTGGGGAGGTGGTGGAGGCTCTATTCCTGGACTCACTCAAGGTTGTGCTTGATGAGACTCTGAGCAACCTGATCTAGTTAAAGATATCCCAGCTCACTGCAGGGGATTGGATTAGATGGCCATTAAGGGCCCCTTCCAACACAAGGTATTCTATGATTTTTAGAGTGAAAGAGACATGGTACCTTGTGCCTAAGAATTTTGTAATCCAGGCTGGAAGGGTGCCTCTTTAAACAAGGGGTAATTGAATGGGATAACAAAAATGACTTGTCAACAAAAACATGTAAAACCAAATTCTTTGTGCCTCCATGCAGTCAATGGTCTATTTCTGGTCTGTTTCAGTGTTCTACAGAACCAAATCAAAAGGGTAATAACTGGAACTGATGTATACATACTTCATTTCAAAACAGAAAATAGTGAGAAGTAGTGAAATTAAGATGTGCAGAAATTAAAATTTGAGATGTTTTGCTTACATATATATTTCTTAACAATTGTAGTTGAGAATTTGACATAAGTATGGCATACCTTGTAATTTATTCTATGAAAGAATGTTTTTTGGCTTATGCCATTTTCTCAAAGTGCTGTTTTTATCAATCCATGTTTTCTTACTCTTTAAAAATTCTTACTGTAAGATGTAGTGTTTTGTTTGCTTAATCACAAATATGTAAATGTTAGCAAGATTTCTTCCTGGAACTCATTCTAGATCTTTATTCTTAGTCTTCTCTCTTTCCTTTTCACTTCCACTAACAGCTGATTTAAACTGTTAAGGTGTGGGAAGCTTTCCTGAACTCTGTAGCCTCCATCCCTGTGTAGACAAGTAAGATTCTGGAGCAACATAGTATTTATTAAGAATAGCATGATTCCCCTTTTTAGAGGGCTTTGCATGCAATCCTGCATCAAAATTAAGCATGAATTTATTTTTACTATTTATGAGTACTTACATGTAAGATAATTAATATTTATTTGAAAACTTCACTTTCTCTTCTTACTGTCTTGTGTTCCATAGTATCATAAGTATGAAAGCACTGAAACAAATTTTCTTGTTATTTTTTTTGAGCGTTTAAGGCACCCTAGTAATGTCTTTTCTTACATGAAATGCAATTTGTATTATGTTTACTAGACGTAAAGCTGGGATGTTTAATTGTAGGCTGAAGGGTGGGAAATGGGGCAGCAGACCTCTTCTTATACCATCAGGGTGTAGGAGAGATATAACACAACAGTGAAGGATATTTTGGATCTTCATGAGAAGGAGAAAGTGAGCTCATTGCTCATTTGCATGAAGTTTAAGAGGATTAAACATGTATTCAGTTCATTCTTTTCTCCCCTTTGGTAGGAATTTTGAAAGAAAACAAAACAAACAAACCAACCCCCAGAATCCATCCCTGCAGAAATACTGAACTTCAGAGGATGCTGTATTTTAGCATAGGTGACAAATTTCTATTCTATCAGGTTTCCTAGGGAATAGAGTAGAGCTGGCTCAAAATATTTAATTCAGACGTGTCAATTTGGCCAAGAATTATGCTAGTTGTCTTTACTGCAGAGAGAAACTTGAGTCATTATCTAAGGCATAGCAGGTGAGAAGAGAACAAAATGAGAGCGAATTGTGTGGTGGCATAGAGAGGTTTAGGAAGCTCTTGTGTCTGGCATTGACTAGAAATAATTGCAGGTGTACATTCGTGAACGTTTGTACAGCTGACTAAGTTGGCTAATTTTTGGTGAGTACTGAAAGTTTCAAAGAAAATGCAGCAATGCAGAGAGTTGTGAAGTTTGTTTGGGCAGACGAGCATTTTGTATGAATTTTCTGAATTGCATCTCTTTTGGATACATTTTTGTTCTGACGGCTGTAAGAAATCTTCTATGTTCTAATGCCATTTTATTTAATAGCTGACATATATTATCCTGAAAGCAATTTTAAGATATTGAGTGATATCTAATTAATCTTTTATCTCACGTTTTTTTCTCAGTCACATCTATTGTATTTTTTTCCAAGTTATCTTGTAAGTTAGGCAAAGTAGATGGAGTTTATACAGGTGTAGACTAGTGGTTACCTAATCCTGATGATGGTCCTGAGTACTGTTATACAGACAGTATCTTAAGCATCTGAAGCATTAAGGAGATGGAAACAGCAAGATTTGATATCAAAAATTGGTAAGATGTGACAGTAAGAAATTGAAAACTTCTAGGATAGTGCTTGAGTAACAGTTGTGATGTTTGCAAGGATTCAATTTGGCCATGTTCAACTTTATGACCAGAATGTCCAGGAAAAAATAAAGGAATAGATTGTGGGTTGAACTTGGGAATTGTTACTGTAGGATGGTGATTTCAAGCCAAGTAGACAAATAAAATAATCGAGATGCTAGGAAAATGGGAACATACAAGATTTGAAAATGCTGAAATAAAAGAAGGAATGAACATCAAGCCAGATGAGGGTAGTGTCACAGAGAAAAGAATAATAATAAAAAAAAAAAGATGCTTGCTGACATTAAAACCAAAAAGAATGGATATTCTGATTCCAGGGCCTGAAATTTGCCAAGAAAAATGGCACTGGGACTGAATGGCACTTGGAAGGAATGGAAGTCAACAAAAAAGACACTAAGAGGAACCCACGATAGAATAAACCAAGAATGCTTAGTGTGGTTCTTGTAGATAAGAGTTTCCACACTGCAGGCGATGAGTTACATGTGACCTGTGAGTGTTTCAGCTGTCAGAATGTTAGTGGTATTGGCCAGAACACCAGGGATGTTCCTTCAAGATAGGGGTATGTGCACAGATGGGAGCCAAGAACTGATACTGTGATGGGGAGGAGTGAGCTCTTCTCAGCTAGCTGGTGTGGAGAGTGGTAGAGAGAGTGACTGAGGTCCTGTAGATAGAGGTGTGGTACGGAATGAGAGGGAAGATCTGGTCTTGGTTTATGGCAGAGGCATGTGCTTGGTGTGCATGGACGGTAAGAAACAGTGCCATGTGAGCCTGGTTTGTGTAGCTACACAGGGAAGCACAAAAGTGAGTGTCTCCTACTCCCTCCAGCAACTGAAATGCCACTGCCATGGTCAGGAAGTTTAGTGACTTCTGTTCCAGGTACTCTAGAGAGTGGGAGCCTTACCCATGGCAGCTCTTTAGCCCTCAGCGACTTCTGCTCCTAGGGACATTTTGACTTCCTTTAGTTCTGCAAAGAGAACCAGGGAAGCAGTCGATGTGCACTGTTACTCAGAGAAGGATTATTTGTGGTGTTTTTTATCAGTAGTTTGTAAATTACCCTTTCTCTCCTTGAAAACATACTCGCTTCTCAAGAACCACCTGGTGCATGGCACCTCACGCATTTTGCTGTTCAAAGTGATCACGTTTTGCATTGTATCACTCCTGTATGTTTTCATAGAATCCCAAGTGTAAATTAAAACAAATCAAAACCCCTTTAAATACTATTTCCCATGCTGTATATAAGTATTTGGTTTGCTTTGCTTAAGCCTTGTAATTATAAGATCACCACGAATTAAGAGTACTGTTCATTCTTCAGAATTCATTCTGTTTGCTGCACAGGTTGGATTGTCACCAGAAGCCAGAGATCAAATGAGGAAAATGTTGTGCCAGAAGGAGTCTAATTATATTCGGCTAAGAAGAGCTAAAATGGACAAATCGATGTTTGTAAAAATTAAAACCCTGGGAGTTGGTGCATTTGGAGAAGTTTGCCTAGCAAGAAAAGTGGATACTAATGCTTTATATGCAACAAAAACTCTGAGGAAAAAAGATGTCTTGCTTAGAAATCAAGTTGCTCATGTTAAAGCTGAGCGGGATATCCTTGCAGAAGCTGATAATGAATGGGTGGTTCGCCTGTACTATTCATTCCAAGATAAGGACAATTTGTACTTTGTAATGGACTACATTCCAGGAGGTGATATGATGAGTCTCCTAATTAGAATGGGTGTCTTTCCAGAAAATCTGGCACGGTTCTACACAGCAGAATTGACTTGCGCAGTTGAAAGTGTTCATAAAATGGGCTTCATCCACAGAGATATTAAACCTGATAATATCTTGATAGACCGTGATGGTCATATTAAATTGACTGACTTTGGGCTCTGTACAGGTTTTCGATGGACCCACGACTCAAAATACTACCAGAGCGGTAAGAGAAATAGAAAAGTTTCTTGGTTATTTTGTTGACGTGTCATTCTTCGCAAGGAATAAATAGTAAATGGGTAGAAAGATGACTCTGCTGTTTCCTTTCTGAATAGTAACATACCTAACAGTGTCTGCACACCACAGAACACAGCGTTTGGGTAGGCTGAGTTTGTAGGTGTGAGCATTGATTCCTTAAGGAAGAAGGAATGAGCTGTGTTGCTGCAAGTTTGTCCCATTAGTAGCTTCTGATATGTGGAGAGAAGAATCACAGCAGTAGCAAGATGATTGTGTAGCCAACAGCCCTAACTGTTTTAGATAAGACTGGTGTTTTAAATTTAATTATTCTTGATAACCTTGCCCCAGGTTCCAAGTGTCTTATATACTTCCTTTTAGTGTAACCTGCTGAGAAAGGTTTAAGTAGGCTTTTAAAAATCCTACTTGATTACTTAAGAGAATAGTAAAAAAAAATGTTAAAGAAATCTGAGAGTGGTAAAATAAAATCTGAGAGATTCTATCTCATAATGAGAAAGGTTAACATGTAAAGAAAATTTCAGGCTAGATTAGAACTAATCTTCCTCCATATTGGTATCCTTCTCTCAATGCTAGGTGATCATGCCCGTCAAGACAGTATGGATTTCAGCAACGAATGGGGTGACCCAGCAAACTGCAGGTGTGGAGATCGGCTGAAGCCACTTGAACGTAGGGCAGCGCGTCAGCATCAGCGCTGTCTGGCCCATTCCCTTGTTGGCACACCCAATTATATTGCTCCAGAAGTATTGCTGCGAACAGGTAATGCGTTTTTGTACTCTAATCTTGCTGCAAAGTAGCCGATACTCGGGTAGCTTGCTTAGCTTCTCGCACTGCCATTTTTCTCAATTATAGACTATTTTGACAAAAAGTAAATAGTTGTTAATATTGAAATCTTAACCAAACATTGAATAGAATTCTCTTGTGTACCTTATTTATTCTTGGAAAGAAAAGATTAAAATTATACAAAGGCTTTGACTACCTTGTTTTGACTCATTTCAGGTTACACACAGTTGTGCGACTGGTGGAGTGTTGGAGTGATTCTCTTCGAAATGCTAGTGGGGCAGCCTCCATTCCTGGCACAAACACCACTGGAAACACAAATGAAGGTAACTTTGGGAGGCTGGTATTGAACGGCCTGAAAAAGCAGGCTTGACATGTTCACAATCTTTTCTAATTTGAAATAGATTCAAAAGTGATTTTTGAGAGTGCTGCTCTCTCCAAGCATGCTATAAATTAAAAAGATTTTGAACTTGACATTACTGTGGTGATGTACTTAATTCATAAAGGGACGTGAAGTACCACATTTGTATCTTTACCTGGTGATACAGTAAACATGCTCACTAAAAATCCCATTTTAGATCTCAGCTGTTCGCTTTCGCTTCTTGCACCTGTACCAGTTACTATTCCAAATTTATTTTCTTCTCCTCTTCCAGCATCTGGGTGTTCTTTTTCCACTGCTTGGCTTCCTTTCCTGCTTACTCGTGGAGGATTTCCTTTGGTGATATATCTGCAGGTGCTCAGCATGCAAAGGTGGAGGAACAGCAGATGACTGTGGCTGCTCAGAGTTACTGGCAGCTCAGAGTCATCAGTCCCTTCCTTTCAGAGCCCCAGTAGTTTCAGAGAGGCCTCCAGGGCAATCTTCTGCAGGGGCCTTTTTTGCAAAACTGCGCTCAGTTTGCAAGCTATTAGTTGCCTCAAGAGTAGCTCAGCATGTATTTATTTATTATCTCCTAATGATCTCAGTGCATCACATAAATCAAATTTAATTTGCCTTCCTTTTTTTTTTTTTTAAGATTGTAACCCATGTGCTTAATCTTAGGTTCCAGATGCTGAATTTTATGCTATCTTTGTTGGTTTACAATAGGGATGTTCTGTACTAGACGCTAGTTTAGATTTGGAAAGTGAATAAGTTTTACCTGGATTTTGACAGATTTCCAGACAAAATATTCCTTGTGTTTCTGAAAGAGCAGCTTAATGTTTTCCCCTCTCTAGTGTGAAAACTTACACTTGATGAATGATTGCTTTGTGGCTGATTTGTTAGTTTGTTTTGGGCTTTTTTTTTTGGTTGGTTGGGGGTTTTGTTGTTGTTTCATTTTTTTAATTTTCACTGGGTTTTTTCTCCTTTTTTTTTTTTTTAATTATACTTAGAATAACACTTTTTATTTTAAAGGTTATCAACTGGCAGACTGCACTTCATATTCCACCTCAAGCTAAACTGACTCCAGAGGCCTCAGACCTTATTATTAAACTCTGCAGAGGGCCAGAAGATCGTTTAGGCAAAAATGGTGCAGATGAAATAAAAGCTCATCCATTTTTTAAAACAATTGATTTTTCAAGCGATCTACGGCGACAGTCTGCGTTCTACATTCCCAAAATTGCTCATCCTACGGACACGTCGAACTTTGATCCAGTAGATCCAGATAAATTGTGGAGTGATGATGATAAGGAAGGAAACAGAAATGATACGCTTAATGGGTGGTACAAAAATGGAAAACATCCTGAACATGCTTTTTATGAGTTCACGTTCCGAAGGTTTTTTGATGACAATGGCTACCCATACAACAATCCAAAGCCCATTGAATATGAGTATGGTAGTTCCCAAAACTCAGAACAGCAATCAGATGATGATGATGATGATGCTGTTGAACAGGCAGGTAGAGGAGTTCAAAATCGTGATCTGGTTTATGTTTAGTAGAGGAATAAGGGTTAAAACCTAAGTAAACTTATTTTATAGCTGCAATTTTTTAAAAGTCTCTTAAGAGAATTGAGAGGAGATTGCTAGGGTAATACATGCACACTTTTTTTTTAAACACTAAGAAAATTGAGTCGTCTGTTTCCCTCCCTGTACATTTTGTTTCCCCAGAATACAGGGCAATCCTTCTCAAATATTAATTTATTCCAGCATTGTTAATTGTTTAGTTTAGAAGAGATTTGATGTTAGGTGAAAAAAATCACCTGAATTTTATTTTTGGGTTTCTGTACTCTAAGTACTCAAAATAGGAAATAGTGATTTTTTTATTATTATTTTTTTTTTCTGAGGTGATGCCTGGTATCTATTTGTACATATACTGAATTTTAGAAAACAAATCTCTGCTTCAGAATTCTTAATGACAGTTTTTCCTTACATTGTCCAAATATAAAACCTGTTTTACACTAATAAAGTTCCCTGATATGTTTCTGAAGAGAAAAAAAAAAAAAGGCTGCTGTACCCTCACTTCTCACTGTATTTAGCCTAATTATTCACAGTGTCAGAAAAACTGAGCCATCTATCTGGTGAAATGTTTCCAGCTGCTGTGGTAGTGGCACAGATCTCAGCTTTGGAACACGAAAGTTTAATTCTTGGCTAAAGTATGATTGTAAAGTGATAATGCATCAGAACTGGTATTTTATTAAATAGTAATTGAATTTGATGTTAGTAGCACTGTAGCATGTGACTGGTGCTCTCAAAGCAGGAAGACCGCTCACTTGGAAACAACTTGATTGTCTCCTGTCATCAGTTTTCCTGTAGTTATATGGGAAGAAAGCTTTAGGAAAAAACACTTTCTGAGATCTAGTTTAATTTTGTCACTACTACCAAACTGTAAATTATGTACAGGTCTGCTTTCTAGATGGACTTTTTAGTTTGAAAAAGAAATCATAGAATAGTTTCTTTATTATATATTTGAGATAGTAATGGGAAAATATTATAAATTATGGCTTCTGAGACTGTGTTTTGGAGACCAGTATCCCTTGGCCTTAACAGTTTTCCTCCTAGTTACACAGACAGTGAGGAGAAATGTCATACGCCTGTCCATCTGAGCCATTTGGCACAGTGTCCGTGGTCCGCCTTTCACAGCGCAGTTCAAAACAGAAAACAGAATTAGGAACTTACAGCTGTGTCTGCTGCCTTCTGCATTACTGTTCTCATAATTCCTCACAGCAGGTGAGCAGGCATCTCCTTGGGTCTCATGGTGGGAGGGTACTGAGCCTGTTGAGGTTACTGGGAGCAGGAAGGGGAGCAAACCCCCTAAGCAGCTTCCCTGAGACATGACCAGGAGTTAAGGTGAGAGGCAGAATTATGTTTTTTAGATCTCTCCTTTCTCCTGAAGCTGATACAGTGGTAAAGAAAATGCACTATATTTAGTAAACTTCATGTCTTTTAAAACATTTCCTTCTCCTTGAAATTGAATTCCAATGGATAGTCTAATGGCATGCCTGTAAGCTTTACAGCTTTCTTAAGTTATTATTTGTGCCATTGCACTGGCATTGTGACTGTCTAAACATCATTAAGTTGGTCGTGCAGCAAACAGCAGTTACTGGGTTACTTGTCCCACCAAGCTGGTTTAAGAATTTCTCGTGCGCTTCTGACCATTCACTCCCTTTCTGTGCTCCAGCTCAGCATCCCACTTTGTGGCAGTACAGCTGTCTGTAGTAGTGTGCTAAACACTGTATCAGTGGAAAAGCTGCTCGGTATTTAGTGTTCGCAGGTGTCTTTCTTGTGAGCCTGTTCATTTGAGTGATCCAGCTTCCGGTGCGATTCAGAAAGTGATTGATACTGGCGTAACCGAGGAAGGAGTGAACAGCAGTAAAGAGGGTTGGCAGCAGAGAAACTTTCTTAAACAGATTTGGTCACAGGAGATGATGTTAGTGGAAGTTCATCCCTCTGCTGTGAAGTGCTTATCATGGTTAGAAGATGGTTATGAGAAATTGCTTTCTTTTCTCAAGCAGGTATTTAGTTACTTTCTATAACGAAAATGGGTCTGTAGCTTAATAATTCATGTTCCACAGCTGTTGAAATAGAAAAGCTTTTAAGTTTCATTTATTTTTGCTGAAATATTATAAAATGCTGCAGTGTATAACTACTTCATTTTATATATTATGTAAAAAATACCATTTTCCATGTAAATAAGTTTTAAAGATTATCCTTCTTCATCGTAAGTATCTCAGTAAAACTGGTCTGCTTGTCTTGGAGTAAAGCATAATGTACTACCCATTAAAGGTAACTGAATTAAGCCTGCCTTACCGTTTGCAAACTGAGCAGAGAAAATAATGTCAATTCTTCAGTAAACTGACTGTTAAAATTGCCTTTTTATCTGAATATAATTCTCCTCTGCCTGCATCTTTGGCCAGTGTGTTTAAAAAACAAACAAAAAAAAGGGTCTCGTAAAGGCACCACTGTTCAATACAAGCAAACCCTTTTGTTGCTTTTGTTGAGTCTTTTGCAGACATGTGCAAGTACTGAAATACTAAATTTTATTTTTCCATTTTTAAACAAATCCAGGAAGAGTTCATATCTCTAGAATTTGGTAGATGCTTCTGGCATTTTCTGTTACCTTGTGTTAGAAGCTGTAATATACCTTGTTTGAATTTCACCACCTATATGCTGCAGTATTATCTATTTTCTTGCAAAAATTGAGTGCGTACCAGTCCAGTTTCTCTGAGAAAGTTACAGGTGGATGTTGTCACAACTCTCCAACATGTTATACCTTACCCATGTTTTGAAACTCGATGTTTCATACATAGATTCAGAGTCTGTGGAGATTCTTCTAGCTGCTGCTTATAACATAGGTGTTTCACTGGTGACCTGTGATGGGGATTGGATTGTACAGGCAGTTGAGAAGAGAGGCTCCTAACCAGCAGCTGTGGAATTCTTCAGTAATTTTTTTTTTTATTTTGGGTTGCTTTCACTTTGAATGCAAACAAATTTCTCTTTTATGCGCCCTTGTATACATACAAATTGTATTTATAAAAGGTTCTATAATCCTATAACTGTACTGTAAATACTATTTGATATTCAATGGCATTCTATCCTAGGGCAGGCCCTCTTGCTGTATCTTTTCTATCCTCAATTTGTAATAGAATCTATAGAATATATGGCTAGAAAGTCTCTTTGAGACTGATGTATCTTCTGCTGTTGCAAAGCTGTGAGTGGGAATGATTTATTTAGACTCTTTTTAATATTATTCAGCTAATAGGCAGTGCAGTGGGTGGGTTTTTAGACAATGCTGCTGTCACCCAATATACTATTAGGCTTTGGTTTCAGATGTCTTTGGGGTTTCAGATCAGATCTTTAATCTGTTTGCTTTAATTCAGCCAAAGCAAGAAAATAATTAAATTGAGTCAATGTAGTAAAATGTTTGAATGCCTTAAGATGGTCTTGATAAAGGCACTATTCAAGTTTACCAGTTTATAGATATCTATATAGATATATATAGATATATTCTGTGTGTATATGTATATATAATGTCTTTTTTTGTATTATAAATGCCCTTCTGACTGTCAGTTCTTTTGGATCTTCCAATTAAATACATAGACCACTGCACAATTCTGTTTAAGCAAGTAATTAATTTGTTGCATGCCTAGTTAGTAACCTTAACAATCTTGTGATATCTCATGGACATGCTGAGTTCCTCACCAGTTTTTCGATTATTCTGCACTTGTCTCTGTCACCACATGGTCACCCCCTTTTACCAGCTCCCTGCATACCTGTAGTCCAGCCACACGTGTGGTGTGTGATCTCTGAATGCTTACTGGTATGTCTGGGTTTGCAGGGTTACATGGTGGTGGCTTGGACCATAATCTCCCAAGTCCCCTGATGTTTGTTTGAAAAGAACGTGTATCTTTTATCCTGACTTTGCCACTTAGTACCACAACAGCCTGAATTACCAGCTAGGGGTAATCTGTGGCACTCCTGAGTTTTAGAAACTCTTTTCTCTGAATCAGTTTCTGTAGTGTAACACCTGTTGGGGTATTAAAAAATTACAGTGAATTTTTATAAGTGAAGATCAAATTCTTGGTTTGGTTAATCAAATATGAAGTGTAAACATTAGTTGCCCAAATGCATTTTTTTTCCTTTTGTTCTTCAGAGTCCTCTCCCGTAGTCCCCCTTGCACTGCAACAGCTGTACTGATGAACAGAAAATTTGCATATGTTTAATAACAGGCTTAGCTGTCATCTCATGTTCGTAACCTGTTCTCAGAAGTATACACTTTGATGGTCTAGAGTTCAATTTATTGGTGCTCTTTTCCTGTCCTCTTTCGTCAAAATAATTAAATCATAGTTATTTATTATGCATACTTTACATACCATGAAGCTATTCCTTTTCTTAAGAGAGATATGACAACACATCACAACTTTTGTGTTTATTATGAGGGAAAATTGTTTCTGAGAAAGTCCACATTTTTAAGTGCACATCTCCAGCCTCTGATGCAGAGACCAGCATCTTATTGCAGAGACAATATTCGATCCTAATTTTTTTACAGGTGCGTTGGGGTGGGGGAGGGAAGCACCGCACCATTTTTCATTCATTAGACCCTTGTGAAGAGAAGGGTAATCCCCTCAGCTCTCAGAAGGGTCTCCTCAACCAAGTGACAGAACTAGTTAATTAATTAAAAGGCTCTACATGCTGCAGGTCTTCTGAGTTCACCCTGACAGGCTTCCATAAACCTGCTGCATTCTGCCCAGGTTTAGATCCTATTTGTTGCTAACCAGCTGTCTGTTTAGACGGGCGGTCAGCTGCTGCTGCTTCATGGTGGGCGCCACACTCAAGGACAGTTTCCTGAGACCGGGCGGCTGTTTGTTCCTCCGCCCTGCCGTAAGTGAAGCGCTGTCCTTCCCCGGAACGACACCATTCGCAGTCGCTTAAAGGGCAGAGCGGGGAATTGGCCCTCCTGCCCCTCAGTCTCCGCGGCAGCCCTTGCAGGCTTTCGGGGGGAGGTGCAGGCCCGCC
>VWZY01007620.1:17588-59448 GCA_013399075.1 Chloroceryle aenea | reverse complement strand
CGTGACTATGAAGGCCGTACTTGTCGGTCTTGTGTCACTGCTGGGGTTTGCACGTGCTGGGAGCCGCACAGGGCATCATCGAACGTCGACTGCTTGCAGGTGTAGGGCTGATCAGCACCCGGCCCCTGCGCTGTGGCGCCACCGGCACGAATTCAAACAATGAACTTTGTTTTGAACTTCCCCCTTCTCCCTCCAGCTTGTTTTGTTTTGTTTATTTTTGAAGGAAGCTTTTTGCAGTTATGGTGGCTTTCTCTCCAGACAGAGAGAAGCAGCAGGCATCGATTCTAGATACCTGGTCTGCTGCAGACTCTTCGAAATTTTCCGAGAAATTTGCTAATTTAACTTTGACTATCTAAAAAAATGCCAGCCCCCAGGAAATGGGGTGTGATACATTTATTTTTTTCAAAGTTCTTTGAAAACATAAAATTGTCTGCCATCAGTGCATCTCTAATGTTTTGGGTTTTTTTACATAAACAGCTAGGTATGGTTATGTTCACATTTGCTGGTGCTTTTCTTTCAGTACCGTTACTGTTAATGCTGTAAGTGGTTGAGAACCAGTTTGTTCAGTATCGAGTAAATCTGGCAACTCTTCTATTTCCCGAGTTTTTAACACAATCACTTGTCCATAGCAAATGTTGCTAGGAGTGGATATTATGAAGAAAAGTATTAAAGCTGGAAGGGAGTTCAGAAGTGATGCAGGCTACTGTGGCATCAGTAAAAATTGATTCCTGAAAACTGTTACTTTAGAGGTTTTTTTTCTCTTCCAACTTGCAAAGAGAACTTTCCAAATTTTACATGGTTGCTTTGATGTCAGAGCCTGTAGAGCATGCTGAAATAATGGAAACACACTGCCAAAATTCAGACTTTGGCTCAGTCTAGACGTTAAGGTTGGACTCTTTGGAAGTATTTTCCTTGTATGGCTTGTGGTGTTCTCTCAGTCAGCAGAGTACCTGATGGGTCCCCTGTAGTAGCTAATAAAACCAAACATCTTCCCTCTTAACATCTGCACATTAAGCTTGTCTTTTGTTTTTTAAACAGGGATTTCTCTGTGAAACTAGTTTGATGCTGTGTTCAGTTACAGCTTCCCCTATTCTAATGTATGAATGTCAGTAGAAGTTACTTAGAATCCTTATGATAATTCCTTAAAGCCATTGTGGAAAACATGATGTATCCCCAGTGTTTTCTTGATAATGGTCAGGCTGTTGTCTTTAATATAAAGTATAAAAATAAGTTAAAAAGCCTCATTCTCAAAAGTTCTAGGTATCTTGGACCTTTGTTTGGTTTCAACCCCAGCTGCTCTGGGCCGTTCCAAACTCTAGAAGTATTTTAGGCGCTTGGAGCAAATGCTAAAATGTATTTTGTTATTAGAGATGGGTTAATTTGATGGGTTTCTATTGTGTTAGTTCTAGGGACACATATACACTCGCAGCTAGTGTAGAGAGGGAGTATTCTTACTGTGAAGTGTGTTTGTACACACTGTAGAATTAAACTTGAAAGACAAAGTGCTTAGTTTCTTTTCCTTGTATCCTCCTCGCTGTAAACTTTATGAGCTTGCTACTATTTCAGTTATTGTTGGAACACAGATAACTTCATCGGGCATGATTCATGGAAAGGTAATAGCTGATAAGTGCAGCCTTGCTGCTTTGACATCCTGTTACATGATAGTACTAGGTGTTTGTAAATACTTTCAAAACTAAGTGGTGTGGTACTAGTTTTGTGGGTTTTAAATCCTTTAGATCTAACTCTGGATTTGTGCGTACTTGGGCCTCTCCCACATATGTTTTGCACCCTATCCTGAGCTGCCACTGTCTACTATAACTTTCTGCTGCAAACTTCAATCTGGCTTCAGAGTAGTGCTCTCAATGCCCTTTTCTTTTTCTCTTTTTCCCCCATCTTAGAACTGCTTCAGCACTTCAATTACAGGTGCAGTAAGCCTATAGACGTGCATTAGTGTATAAGCTCTTATATCTGCCAGCACTGAAATGGCAGCAGCAGCAGCATGTCCAGAAGTAAGCAGAGCCAGCAGCTTTTTCTGACCCACTCATACACAAGAGCCTTGTATTTTGAAGCTGCTTCAAGCTCTTCCGCTCTTATGACTCAACATGAAGTAACAAATTATATTGGCTTTCCAGTTTAAAGTAAATTTGCTTGCATTTTCATGCCACTCATGAAATGGATGGATTCCTGAGTTTTCATTTGAATCACTACTTTGCTTATGTTGGAGGCATTATAAACTTATCACCCTCTTTTTTTTCCTTTAAGGTTTTGTTGTGGGTTTTTTTTTTTTACCTCATGAGATGTTAGCTCATTTTTCTCATTTTTCTTATGTGTCTTTTTCTTCTTTCTGTCCTTCCTTTCTCTTTCTTCTCTCACCTGAAAATCACATTTACTCCTTTATTATGTGCACTACTGTCATTTTGGTCTAAAGCTTTCATATCATATCTTTTTGATGTAGCCTTTTTAGTTGTTAGTTTGGGGTTTTTTTTAATTATTCTTCCTATTATCACATTTCTAGATAAAAGCCAGTCTTAGAAGCTTTTCTTTTCCTTGATATTTAAACAGAATTGCTGTTCTGCTGGGACTGCTTTACAGTGTTCAGTGTAAAAAAAAATAAAAATCTATGACCTCTCTCTGAAAGTCTAGTGTGGCTTTAGTAACTTGCTATTACTTGATTTTTAAAATGTATATGAGCATCTTGCTCAACTTGTGATGTCAGTGGTGTTAGTCATCAGTTTGAATTCTCAGGACAGGCAAACAGGTGTATCTGGTAGGATGAGCAGGAGTGGAAAAGCTGGCTCCTAAATATAGCAGGGAATACTTCAGTAAGATCTGCGTGATGATCCATACAGCAGTTGACAAACATCTTCAGGCTTTTTATCCCAAGGTAAAAGCCAACAAAACTACCAAGTCAAACTTTGTCTTCAGAGCCTAATCAGCATGGGACATGGTATTCTTTGTAGTTGCTGGTCACATTAATTGCATCAGTTTGTAGGCATCATGGCCAGCTCAGCAAGTCTCTGGCCAGAGTGAGATTACATAGTGCAGGTTCTTACCATAGCAGGTTTCCAGAATCAACCCTACGGGCCCCTTCTGCATGGATGGGTGTGGGCTGTCAGAGGTCTGTGTTCAGCTCTGCTGCTGACAGAATTTTGCTCTTTGGGCTGAAACTTTTCACAGCAGCTATCTGCTTTGGGGGAAATAAGGGGAAGGAAGCAAAAAGATTAGGAGTGGATCACCTATGTGTTCATGTATAAAGTTACTTGGGAAGGGGACAAAAAAAGGAGTGGAAGTCTTAAAATGTTTAATTTGTATTATCAGCCCCTCTTTATAATGGGAACTAATAATTTAGCAGTAGATTGTCTCACAAAGTGTGTCTTCTGAAACCTCTGATAATGCATCTGAGTTTGACCCTGACCTGGTCTTGAAATGTGTTCAGTCTTAAGTCTTTTTATTGCGCATGTGAGTTTAGTACTTCTTACATTCTTTAAATAGTTCATCTGTATCAAGTATGCTTCATCCCAGGGCTTAGCCATAATTGCTTGTCTGCAGTTGCTTCTTACTGCTGCTCAGTGCAGGTACCGAAATGAAAGCAAGACGACCCTCTTGCAGGTGTGTTTATTTGCTTATGTTAATGTTCTCTGTGCTTGGTTCTAGGAAATTAGGAGGAGAGTGGGGAAATTCTTGGTGTGCAGGAGATGGGAAAAGTGGACACAGTGCAGGTATCTTAGAGAAGAATGGGATGAGATGTGTAAGTAACGGGTAGGAACATAGCACAACTGCTCCACAGACGGTGGCGACTGTAAAGAATAAGTCTCCTGCTTCTGCTTTTTCCTGTAGTTGTATAAATATTAATTCTGTGCTAGACTAATCTAAAACTGTGGGGTCGGCTAGTGCTACAGAGTGGAAGTAGTCACAGTCCATGATGTTTGCTCAAAAAACCAAACACCAAACCCAGGAAAAGGAGTATGGTTTGAATAATATGCTCAAGTGGGTAGCTGCGCACTGTTTAATTGCAGCCTTTCCTTACCTCTCAGTGATAACTTAGCAGCCTCCACAGTTTTCAAGAGTTTCTTTTTTAAGTGTAAAAATGGAGATAGGAAGGTGCATGGAAGGTGGGTATTTGTTTCAAAGAAACATTAAATAAAACTAAGGAATTGTAAAATCAACAAATGGAAGAACAGAGTTCTCCACAAAGCAAAGTCAGACTGTTACACTTGTATTTGTGGAATATTAAGGCACAAAAAAAAAAACAAAAACCCAACCAAAATAATGCATCTGAAAGAAGGGCTTCAATTTATTGTATGTTCAGTGTTTTTCTTTAAACCCCGGGCCATTATAGTATGGACAAAGTGCTAAACAGTGAAATACCAGTTTATCTTGCAATAGAATAAAGAGGGAAGGAGAATATGCTGTTGTCACTTGCAGTGGTGCATTTAAGTCTGCCAACCTTTTACACGCTTTTCAACAGAATCTTTGCTGCATGAAAGAATTGTGTGAAGTGTTTCATTTCTACTGAGAGAGACAAACTTATCTTTTTATATGGATGACATTTTTCTAGGACCTTTTTCAAACTAGTATATTTCCAGCTTTGAAATTTTGATATGTCATATAAGGTAATGAGCATATCAAAATAGTTGCAAACATTTTGTTCTGGTCCTGGCATTATTTTTCTTTTCCTTAGTATTTCCTATTTTTTTTTCAGCTTCATGTTGAACATGAGCCTTGTTATGATCAGTGAGAATGTAAAGCTGGCCCGTGAATATGCCTTACTGGGAAATTATGACTCTGCAATGGTCTACTACCAGGGAGTTCTTGACCAAATGAATAAGTACCTCTACTCCGTCAGAGATACATACCTGCAACAGAAATGGCAACAGGTAAATAATACTTTCTGGGACATTTTGAGGGAGAAGCGTTACAGTAGCAAAATTGCCTATCTTATGGTAAACAGAAGTATAAAAATTACTTCATTCTCTGATGAACTGTAGTGCTATTATATATATGCTTTTTGTTACTATATAGACTTAAATAAGTCTTTATGACTTCTTGCTCTGACAATGACAAAACATGAACACAGCCTTGGGAAGCCAGTGTACTACAGTCTGACTTGTCAGCTTCTTGCCAATGAGCGCCCCTAGATTTAGTCTAAAGCTGTGTAGACTCATATAATTTTGCATAGTCCTATTTCCAAAGTACTATTTTATTTATCTTACAGAATATTTATTGTTAAATCCAAAATCTATTTATTCTTTAAATGTGCTGAGGAGGGTAGAAAAACCTTCACATCTGATGTGTGTTATTCTTGTCTGTTTAAGTAGAATAAGTTAGCTTGTGAAACCTTGTGGAATCCATCCAGACGTTACATGGGCTTGAACAGAGGACTGTTATAAACTTATTTGCTGTGTGCTTAGCCTATCCTTTTTTTTTTTTAATTCAGGTGTGGCAGGAGATAAGTGTGGAAGCTAAACATGTGAAAGATATAATGAAAACACTAGAGAGTTTTAAACTAGACAGTACTCCATTGAAGGCTTCACAACAAGAATTACCGGCTCATGATGCAGAGGTCTGGTCTTTGCCAGTACCTGCTGAACGGAGGTAAGAGGAAACCTGAAGACTTAAATTAACATTTATCAGGGAAAAGTGTACTTTGACTTCAGCCTATTCCTGTGTAAATTTTGATCTAGAACTTAGACGTGAAACACACCAGCATCTTGCCACCTTTTGTGGTAGAGGAGATACCATTTTGAGACATCGTACTTCAGAATGTTCTAGGGCTTCTATCTTTCTTGACTAATGTTAAGCTGCCTTTTTTTTTTTTTTTTTTTTTTCTCCCTCCTTTTCCTTCTCCTGACTTAAGATAAACTTCTGCTTCTATGGAAGCTGATATCCCTGAATTGATGTTCTCATCAACTTTGAAATGATTCTGCATGTGGCTGATACGATAATGATGAAGGTGTATTGTGAGAGTAATAGTAAAATCTAGAAGTGTTCAAGCTCAGTTCCTTTTCTGTAGCAAGGTTCCCTGATCTGCTTCATGAACCGGTCAGTTAGGCTAACATAAGCTCCACGGGAGGGGCAAGAACAAGCCTCTACAGGCAAGCCTGCTTATTTCAGAAGTAGTTGTGATTTATGCCAGGATAGTGTCTGTGAAACCAAGGCCTTGTAGTGTGGTTTGACAATGTGGGTGCTGCTGAAAGGATAATCCTACCCTCCACAGTTGCCTCAGCTTTTTTCACTTTTGTCTTGCTTAGCTGGATCAGGATGCTAAACTGTTAGAAAAGACGTGTTGTGGGGCTAGGGTTTGTTTGTTTATCTGCTAGTTTGTTTGGAATTTTTTTTTTCCCTCCATGAGATTAACCATCTGAATTGGTTAATTGGAGATTCTAACACATGACTGTGGTAGAATGAAGGAGGGAACAGGAGCGCATGCAAAGCAGACATAGGATTGTGCATTTTGACTATTAGATCAGCTTAGCTGTACTGTCAGACCATTATTTGAGCCTTTGAACTTAGAAGCTGTTTCTCATAGATGGGTAACTTAGTCTTTATGAGTGCATTTTTTGCTCTTTTTAATAATTGATTTATTTTAAGCCTTCCTTCTGAAAGAAGTGGGTTTTGTGTGATCACACAAAATGTGTTTATCTGTTTATCTCACTTAAAAACTTTGGAACTCTGCAAGCCAATTTCATTAAACTTTCTATAAGAATTGAGTCTGGAAAGTAGAATTTTCCTAATGTTGCGAAGCTTTCTGAAGAAGAGATAGATACACAGACTCACATTTCAAGAGAAAGACTTGAGAGAACCGTTTCTATTCCATTTATCTTGTCAGCTGGTGAAGTATTGATTTGTGGTAATATGAAAAAGCCACAGGAATAGCCAAGTTGTGTTGGAATAACCAACAAAAAATGTCTGTCTTGTTTCTGACATACAGATTGGTATCTTGAGCAAAATGGCTTTTCAGTTTGTAACCACTTGATTTGGTTATGTAGTGCTCACCAGTGAATTTACACTGAGGCTTTTTGCATATGTTACAACTAATTAGACCTTCGCCAGGACCCAGAAAACGTCAGTCTGCTCAGTGCAGTGATTGTAGAGGTCACAATAATCGTATAAGTGCAGCTGTCAGAGGCTCTCACCGTCCATCCTCTCGAAATCCCAATGATAAAGGGAAGGCAGTCCGCAGCCGGGAAAAAAAGGATCAGCAAAATAAAGGAAAAGAGGAAAAGGTAAGCTTGCAGATGACTTTACAAAGTTGAGAAAGTTGGTCTTACTTTCTTAATAATGAGTGGATTATAAAACTAGATGTCTATAAATTGTTTCTTCTGTTCAAGTCAGTGTGTTGATCTGAATCTCACCTTGTAAGCTATTTACACAAGGTTTTATGGCCAATCTTGGTTACACATTAATTAAATAAATAAATAAAAACCCAACAAAACACAAAACCAAACCTTCATCTGGAGGAAGCGATCTGGTAAATGCAGGCTTGTTTACTGCAACTTGGAGAAAGCTGTTTAAAATTATACCACTGAATTACTGAAACTGAGCCTGATAGAGCACATTCAAATGGGATGTCTGTGTGGGTTCTTTAGTCACTTTTGTATATTTTAGAGTGAGATTGACTTGCCTGTTCCAAAGCATTTCAAGATTTAATAAATCTTAAAAGGAGACCTTTACTTTTTTTTTTTGTGGATATCTGTTATACTAGTTCCAGACTCTCTTCAGTTTAAAAGAAATAAAAACCTATGACATGTAATGGGAGAGAATGATCTATGATCTGTTCTTATCAGTTAGAGTGCTTTAATTTTTACCTGTGCTCTGGTCTCCATAAATTTAGCTGATGACCAGAGTAGGAGATAATACTGAAGACACTAATTTAATAACTTTTCCATCATCTGAATAAATCAAATATCCATGTAATTGTTTGTTAGCTTCAGCAACCTTATGTTGTGACAAGGTGTCGTGGCCTGTGGTATAGTATAAACTACAAGGGTGGAATTGTTTACCTATGTAAGCTGTTACTTTTATTAGGAGCTAAATTACATTGTCTTTGATTTATAATCCTCTCTCACAGAAGATATACACACACAGAGACAGGATAGGTCTGTTTTCTTTTTTACAGTTGTTCTGTCATCACCAGTGCTTGCTGTTAAGTGTATAAAAACCCCAGGGTATGTCTAGTGCATTTTATTTCCTTTCAGTTGCATGGTCTGTGCTATTTGAGCCCTTTCAACTGTGTAGCTTCTTTGCTTCTGCTCTACTGCAGAGCTACTTCTCTGCTGTTTTTGTCCATGCTTCTGTATCAGTTAATTAGTGCTTTTTTTACTTGAGAGATCTTCTTGCAGATCACCTGTGCTCATCCTAAGTGTGGAAGTCACGCTTATTTTTTTGTGTGTCTTATATATATATGCCATATTTATGACACACTAGCTCAGTGTGACACTTTCTGATCCAGTCTTACACATAATTCCCCCTCCCCATGTACTGTCTCAGATAGTTTTTGATTTCTGGGAGAAGAGGTGAACACTGTTCTACTGGATAAGTGTATGCAGTTTGGATTACCTGCTAAAGCAAAGAAACTGCATCAGTACAGTAAACTGGCTTTGGGGTGAAGGAAGTGGGACCAGGGCAGTATAGAAGTTTGGGTGAACCACATAGATCCTGCAGGGCAGCAGTAATGTGGATGCTTCATAATTTTCACGCTGGTTTATGTTTCTGCCTTCTAGAAAGATGATGCTGTTGTGGACTTGCTATAAAAATCCGTTAGTAGCATAACCCTTGTCATGTATTTACATTGTTATATCCCTTATACGTAGAACAAATCCACATCTGAGTTTTCAGAGTCTGAACCAAAGAAATTTGATAGTACCGGATATGATAAGGATTTAGTAGAAGCTTTGGAAAGAGATATAATTTCTCAGAATCCCAACATTCGATGGTAAGTTTGAATACTGCTGTCAGTCTTTCTGAGTTGTTGTTTCTTTTTTCGTCATACATTATGACAAGAATTGAGTATTTTATGATATGCTTGCATATAAAAAGTACCTACAGGTTTTCTTTACTCATTAAATAGGCAACTAAACTTCTTATGTGGTTGAATATTTTTAGAACTTTTTTCCACCCATAGAATAGTTTGGGTTGGAAGTGGCCCTTAAAAGTCGTCTAATCCAACCCCCTGCCTTGGACAGGGACATCTTTCCCTAGATCAGGTTGCTCAAAGCCCTGTCCAACCTGACTGTACAGAGCTTCCCAAACTTTTCTAAGAGTCGTGAAATCAATTTTTGACATACTCTTCTGCAATGTATAAGATTGTAATGTCTGCTAGTGTCTGCGTTTAAAAACCTGATTTATTACCTAGGGCCATATCAAGATAGAAAAAAATTAACAAAGTTATGTCAATATAGGAACCCTTTGAAATCTTGCTGGACGTGATGTGACTGCCAATACCTTTCATAAATGTGTTAAATATTAAACCTTACAAAGGTTGTTTTGTGTTACAAATGTTTCCAAGCTTATGTGGTTTTGTGAGGATTAAATGAGCAAAAATCTGGCAAATAAAGCAGGCTTTAAAAAAAAAAACCTGAACAATCTCACAACTTTGTATGCATGAAACCATCATGTATTTCAGTTTCGTATGTAAATGTATGTTTCAGTTTTTGTATTTAATCTTAAATTACACCTTCAGATCTGAAACTAATTCTTCATATAGATATGTTTTCAAACCAAGATATTGCTTGGGCACATGCAGGAAACTGGGCACATTCCTGAGTTACCCTCAAGCAAATAAGACCAGCCCATAAGTTATCTAAGAACTAATATATTTGTAACTCTGAAAAAGAATTCTAAAAATTCTTTTTCATTCAGCTCCATTTCCTAGTCTTCAGTAAATTGTTCCCATAACAATGAAAGATTGTATTCAAGGGACAGCCAACCTCTCGCAAAAGAAGAAAGTGTCATCTGTAGCTAGGATAAGTTAACCAACTTGCCTTATTCTGCTTATTCTTTCTGTGAATAAGAGTAACAGTGCTCTAGTGAAATAGTTCATGTGTCTCTCACTGGTTTTGCATCCAGCTGGAATCTACTAGCTGTATGTCAGCTGCAGGCATTGCAGGCTTTTGCCACTACAGCGTAAATAAATCCAACTTGTTTTGCTGAGTTATGGAAGCACCGTTACATAACAAGAAGTTAAATTGCTTATTGTTTTGAGCTGTGGACTGATTCTTCTGCAGCCTGTCTCAATCTGTCAAACAACTTTCTCTTTCTTGCCAGGGATGACATTGCTGACTTAGTAGAAGCCAAAAAGCTGCTTAAGGAAGCTGTAGTTTTACCGATGTGGATGCCGGAGTTTTTTAAGGGAATTAGAAGACCATGGAAGGTATGAAAAAACCTAATCCTGTGATCAAAAGTAGGATTCTGAGATCAGATCTTGGCAGAACAAGAAATTAGGTGACTTACAGCTTTTTTTTTTTTTTCCACTTTTTAGTAACAAAATTTATGTTAAATAGTACTAACACTATTTCAAGTAAGAAAGAGTAATTACTTCCCTTTCAATAACTTCTCAAGGAAACTTTACATCTGGTATTTTAATATTTTGCTATTAAGCAAACTCAAATTGTCTATGGTTTCATTATTGGTTCTTTTTCATTTGATTAGGGTGTGCTGATGGTTGGCCCTCCTGGTACTGGAAAGACCCTCTTGGCAAAAGCTGTAGCCACTGAATGCAAGACTACTTTTTTCAATGTTTCTTCTTCCACGCTTACCTCAAAATACAGAGGAGAATCTGAGAAACTTGTTCGTCTACTGTTTGAAATGGTGATTGAGGTTTCTGAACATAAATAGTAAGATAATGAAGCAGAACTACTTTTGGAATAGTGAAACCTTGCCAGGGTTTAGAACTCAATAGCATACATAAACTTCTCTCCAAACTTCAAAACACTTCCAGACCTTCTTATTTGGCCACGTACATTCAAGATCCAGCTATTCCTAAATAGCTTTATAAATACTGAAATATGAAGTCATCTTTATTTTCTGGGTTAGCTTGTTACGTTAGAGGTAGCTCAGCATAAGTGCTGTAGAACATATCTGAATGTAAAACCGGAGAGGGACTCTAATTGCTTTCTGAGAGGACCCTACTCTGTTTACTTGTTATGCGTGGCTTTTTTTAGTTTGTGGTTAAAATATGTGGACTTCCAAACTTTAGTTGGCATCAGAACACATAATACTTGACTTTGGCTCAGAATACAGTCTTTTTTTCATGTGTTAACAGGTTTGCATGCATTATTTCCTGGGGTGCCCAGTACTGAAGGGGGCAGCAGAGTTGCAGTTACCATAGTCAGAAAATAAAAGATCTTTTACCATATAGTTTGATCATAATAGCTGAGCTGATATCATGCCTATCAATCCAAAATGCATAAACACAGTGGACATCATCTCAGATGCTGTAGGACGATAGGTTTTATTTTTGCAGATCCTTGTCATTGACCTCTCTTGTTTTCAGAAAGATTAAGAGTTATTTTGCAGTTGATCTGTCTCTTGGACAGGTTCCATGTCATAGTGCCCTAGCTTAATGTTCATTCTAGTTTTAACTGAGTTCTTACTGAAGTATTCTGTGATGACTTGCATAGTTATGTTATTCCTGATGTGTAAAAACTGCCTTTAGTTTATTAAATGTTTGTTTATAGCCGTAACAATGATAGGGCAAAAACGTCTGCTGAAATGTTACTAATGAATACACAGCTGCTCTATAGTTGTATGCAATGGTCAAAGAGAGGAAAGGTCAGGTGGTGTTTGAGCTGATTCATTGGATTAAATACATCATTGCTTGGCTCTGAATAGGATGCTGTTTTTTTAAATGCAAGTAGACTTCCATTTCAGTTTCTGCTTTATTTTTTTGCTTTCTTTAGGCTCGATTTTATGCCCCAACAACTATATTTATTGATGAGATAGACTCAATCTGTAGTCGCAGGGGAACTTCAGAAGAGCACGAAGCTAGCCGACGTGTGAAGGCAGAACTGCTAGTTCAAATGGATGGTAAATAACCTGATCCCTGTGAAGTGTTGGGATGGAGGAAACTCGAGGGAGGAAAAAAAGAAAATCAAAATTTTCTTCTTCAGAAACAGTTTGTTTGCAAGCCTTACATAAAATTGGTGTAAAAAGATACGAGTGCAATATTCCAACTCTTGGTATAGAAGGAAAAAATGTACCAATTATTTAATAATAGTTTAGCATTTGAGCAATGACCTTATATTACTGACCCAGAATAATGAAGATTCTGTAGAAAATACAAGATTTAATAACTGCAGAATTAAAGAAGTATTAATTGTTTCTCTCAGTCTTTACCTAGCATATCATTCACTCCTCTAAAACCAAGTGAAAAGTGGTTCAAAAGGACTGTCAGCTGTTCCAGTTTAAATTCAAAGGGACAATGACTATTCTTAAATTTGGGATCTATTTTTTTCTTCTAAAGATATAAATAAAAAAATAAGGCAGTTCTTTATAGAAGTGATTTCCACTGAAGACACTGAGTTCATTACAGCTATTTGCTTGATATTTCACAAATCAAGGAAGTTTAAAAGTATATAGCTGTGAAGTTGCTATAGAGGCATCCTTTTTATACTCTGGTGAGCAGGGAGGAGGAAAGGAACAACTGAAAAGTGCTAATCTATGGAGTAATCTGTGATAGAATTCCCTAAGTCAGAAGACTTGTATATTTATTTCAGGTTCTCTGATGTTGATACCCTTTTGTGTTTGACCTTAAATAGCAGCAGAGCTGTAATACTGTTCTCATAACTCAAGTATGCACCTAAGCTAATTTTATTCGTAACGACTGTGTGAAGTCCTTTCACTTGAGTGTTCATAAATGGTGGTTCACACGCAAATGGTCAAGCAGACTGGGTGCAATGGCTATTCCACAGCCCAATCCTGTGAGTATAATGAAAACCAGTAAATGTAGAGTAGTAAGTTTAATGAAATGAACTTCATACAGCAGCAGTTTCACAGTACTTTAGAGACTGAGATGTTCTTTCTGCCTCTGAGAAGTTTTGTGATTCAGCCCACCAGATTCAAACACTCAGTTCGGCAGCTTGTAAGAATCCACCTGTGCAAGTGAAACATTTGGCCTGAGTTCAGAAGTGGAGGATCTTTGTAGGAGAGTAATGATGCTTTTGTGTGGCTGTTAGTGAATGTTGTTGAGAAGGGGGGAAGTGTCTGGTTTTTAGTGTGGTGATGATGGTTTTGCATTTACATCAGGGGGGTGGTTGTGTTTTTCCTCATGTGCTGTTAGAGGACATTGATATGAAAATTCAAACACCGTAACAACAGAAATACAAACTATTATTGTAAAACAACTGTTGTAAAACCATTCCAGTTGTAATAGGCCACTGCTCAGGTCAGGAAGTTCCCTATGCCTCTGCTCCTAATTGAACCGATTCTCCATTGCTTGCAGACTGTCATATAGATGGAAAACTGACCTCTATTGTTCTTGGGCTCACTAAAGTGCAACAGAGTAGTTGCTTTAATATTATACAATAGTCAATATTGCTCTTTGTATACGTGGAATTTCCAAAATATGTACATTTTACTTTTCTCTAATGCAGGTGTTGGAGGGGCTACTGAAAATGATGATCCTTCCAAAATGGTCATGGTACTTGCTGCTACTAATTTTCCTTGGGATATTGATGAAGCCCTAAGACGGAGACTAGAAAAGAGAATTTACATTCCTTTACCATCAGGTATGAAGACTGGAAGAGAGGAGTGATTGAAAAGACTAAAATCTAAACTTTACCAATATTCCTTTACTTCTGATCATGTATGCAAATTCATTTGTGAATTCAGGATGAGGTTAAATAGAAACACCGAACATTTATCTTTGTATCAAGTACGGCGTCCTTTTTGTCATTCTTCCTTTTCCTTCTTCAATTCATTATTTATCTTCAGAAAGAAAATTATATAAACTCAATTTTCTGTTCTTTGATTAGCCAAAGGCAGAGAGGAACTCCTAAGAATAAATCTACGAGAGCTGGAACTGGCTGATGATGTTGACCTTGCAAATATAGCTGAGAAAATGGAGGGATATTCCGGTGCAGACATTACCAACGTATGCAGGTATGTTAACATTGCATCATTTGTGTTAATACTGCTACAAACTCTTGAGAAAACTATTTGTAAAGTATTTTACATGATTAAAGTTGTTGGATAAAAACGGGCTAACTTGTCTTACATACTGCTGAAAGGTGAAATAATGCATTGTTTTACCTAGATTTCCATTTGATATTTTCATATCCTAATGATGAAGAGCAGTTGCCAAACAGTAAGCTAAACAAGGTATGATTTAGATGAAATCCTGTGTTCTTTCATGTACACCAAATTCCTTGCATGAAGAGTATCCATGGGATGGTAGACAAAATCACAGGGTGGTAGGAGTTGGAAGGGACCTCTGGAAATCCTCTAGTCCAACTCCCCTGACAAAGCAGGATCACCTAGGGCATGCCACACAGGAACACATCCAGATGGGTTTTCAGAGTCTCTAGAGGAGACTCCACAGTCTCTGGGCAGCCTGATCCAGTGCTGTGTCACTCCCACAGTGAAGCTTTTCCCAATGTTTAGACGGAACTTCCTGTGTTCCAGTTTGTGTCCGTTGCCCCTTGTCCTATCACTGGGCACCATTAAAAAGAGTATGGCCCCAAAACGTAGAGCTTCGGCCATTTCGCTGAGGCTAGAACATCCGGCTGCTTCAGCAGAACATCCCTGACTAAGATGTGATGGTGGCAGAGGCCAGAATAACTACAGTATAAATGTGGAGTATTCTTTTGTGACACAGACACGGTAATACCGGACTGTGTGACAGTGCAAGAGCTGCGTACTCTGCATACTTGGCACATTGGCTTTAGGGATGAGGCTGACTGAAGTTTTCTTCTACCTCCTCCATCTCCCCGTTCCCACGACACAGTCTGCATACAGTCATTTGTAGGCCTATTTTATAACCCAGATTCCTGAAATAATAACTACCAACACCTTCTAACCCTTCCCTCAGTCTTTTCTTTCAAAAACTGGGGAAGAAAAGGACTGATCTTTTAAGAGACTAGTATCGGTCATCTGGTTTACATCCAAAGATGTGCACTGCAGCAGTTGCAGTGGTGGCAAATTATGGTATCAGCAGTAAGGGACAGAGAACCGAAACTTCTCAAGATGCTGCTATCATCTAATAAGCACCTGGTTACAATAGGAAGTGTAACTATGCTCTCGGGCTTTGGAGGTAGCACTGAAGCATGGCAGTGTGACACTTGAGCTCCTAGTAGTGCCGACACAACTGTTGTGGGGCTGTGCTTTGAGCAGGATAAGAGAACTGTTCTGAATTAAAAACACCTCCTCATTACTTTCCTCAAACACAGATCCATTTCTTGCCTTGATTCCTAATACAGCTCTGCAAAGGCTTGGCAGTACAGCAGAGAGGACAGTGCACTGTGCTGCAGGGGTGAACATGAGTAGCCTGTATGCAAAACTGCCACCAAAGAGTGTATCAGCAGGGTCACCTCAGGCTGAACTAAGAGTTTGGAGCCTCAGTACTATTTCCTGAGCAAACCTTACCCAGTGTCTGGGGAAAGAATGGTATGTTAGTTGCTCTGAATCAGTGTTGTGCAGATTTGTTTCATTTGTAGGATTGTGAGGTGAATTTGTGATGTTCTTTTGCTCAGTCTTGGTGTTGGTTGTGCTTTGACAGCAGTTTGTGGTGGTAAGTTCATGTTATATGAAAGAGATTTTATTTGGCCAGCTGCTTTGTGCATTTTAGCTGAAGTTTGTCTCCAGTCTGTTCAGTGTTTGTTATTTGTAATTAATTTTGTAATTAAATTTGTAATTAATGCTGGATACCATTACACTTGTTTAAAAGTCAGAATACTTGTAATGTCTTTCCAGTGAATTTCATATATACATACACACACACACTCTGTGTGTTGCTGGGTACTTTTTTAATCAAAGTCCATTTGTACAAATAGTTTAAAAAAAAAAAATCAGAACAAAATCAAGCAAGTAAACAAACAAAAAAACCAACCCCACAAAGACACATGTGAGTCTTTCATATGTGGCAGTAACCAGAAAACCAGACAAACTGAGGTTTGGATGTGGATGATATGAAATTAGTAAAAATGTACTCACATTAGCCTGTGCTAAGCTATCCCTTTGTTAATGGTGTCAGGAAAAGCAGATCTTAGACACGATTGTTTAGTTAACATTGAGACAAAAAACATATGGCTGATTTAAAAGTGCTTTTCTATGGTTCAGACTTAGAGTATATAAGTATAGTAAAGTTGCAGACTGTAACAGTCCTCACTAGTGACACAAGCAAATCTTAAGAAAAAGTGAACCACGAATTCACTTTGCTCAAATTATTCTCCTGCCTTAAAGAATTTGAGGTGATATGGGTTCTCACTCTGATGCTGAGCCAGACTGAGAACCAGTCCAAGACAACAGTACAGTTCCTAACAGTCAGCACATAGCCATGGGAAATGAAGGTGAAACTTCATTTTAAAAAGACATTCAGGAAATATAAAATGCATCTAAATTGCATATTGGATGGGAGCATGAAGTGATTTGAATTGTTATTTTGAGTGGCCTGTGAAGGTTGAAAGGCCTTTGGGAAAGAGCTGACCCCTGCAGGGGGTGTGTTCTAGTGAGTGGTTTGTTATTTTTTGAACACAGCTTTCGTGCTTTCTCCAGGCACTGAGAGTGTCTGAGAAAGCCCTGAGAGTTGATGTTGGAAAGACTGTCAGTAAAATGCCTTTACAGCCGAAGGTGGCAGCAGCTGCACTTGAATTCTGTGGGTGTGTTGGGCTATGTTTTGGGGAGGGGTGTCATTTGTTTGGCTTGGTTTTGTTGCTTTGGGTTTTTTTGTAAACTGCTGTCTGGAGGGAAATGAGATGCCTGGGAGGCTCCCCCATCCCACTGGCTTTTAGTTCACAACTGATGATTTGCCAGCTAAGCATGGTGATATTGACTAAGATGGAGATCAGCAACGCAGCTTGTTTGGGTTGTTCTGGAGTTCTGGTTGTGGTATTATGCATACTAACGATTATTCAGTAAATTCATGAAGTCTGTCAGTTATGGTCCCCTTTAGGGGGAGGGTGTGGAACTGAAAACAGAGCATGCTGAAACCATCTTTCAGAATTTTCCTAGAAGACAAGGTGTAAGTTTTTCTTTCTTTTGGATTCTCACCTGCTAATATGACATGATACACTGTTGTCATATCACAAGGATTATCCATCTTTTCTAGTGCTAAACAAAATAAGTAGCATTTTCTTCTTCTTGAAAGCTATATAATAATAAATTAGCAGGAGCTTTAGTCTCGCAGTCTTATCCATTTGTCACCTGACCAGTTCATCACCCGCTGCTGCTGATATTACTGTTGGAGATCCAAGTGCAGTCAAACAATGCAGCAAGAAAATGGCACACTTGTGAAGAGACTTTATGCTTATTGTGGCCATAAGTTTGAGGAGCTACAGGATGAACAGATGTTGTAGTTTAACATTTAGCTGTGAATATATAGGTTGGAGGTAGATACTGATGACCCCTGTGACTTTGAAGTGGGATTCCTATTTGGACCAGGAAACATTCAAAATATTCTATCCACTAATATACATCAGAGGTGTGTAGCTATTACTTTGCATTGTTCCTGTGTAAAATTACTATGAACAGCAGCTACATCTCAGGCATGCAGTGGCAATAGATTAATGAGGTCATCTTCACCTCTTCTGCTCAGCCTGTGAAGAGTAGCCCTTCGAAGATCCAGTGAGGACAAATACATGTTTGAAAAATCTGGATAGCGTGATATCACAGGTTGCACAAGCACTTGGAGATCTTCCCATAAACATTTACAATTCTTTATTGTATCTTTTTGAACGCAGTTGCTTAACTGGAGTGCTGTGTCGAGTCTGTCAAACAGCTGAACTCGCTGTCCTGTACTGAGGAGCTTGGTTTATTTTTTCTTTATCCCTAATAGAGATGCATCGCTGATGGCTATGAGAAGGCGCATTGAAGGCTTGACACCAGAAGAAATAAGAAATCTTTCCCGAGATGAAATGCACATGCCTACAACAATGGAAGACTTTGAAATAGCTTTGAAAAAAGTTTCAAAATCTGTATCTGCTGCGGACATTGAGAAATATGAGAAATGGATAGTTGAATTTGGATCATGCTGAGTTGTCTGATCTTGAAGAAGCCACCTTATGTCTTAAAACAGCTTTAGAAGTAATAAGTAGTGTGTCAGCGCACTGCGTGCTCTTTTTAACTTTTGTAATTTAAGAGCAACAGATGTCTAAATAAATCTTTTTTTAAAATGCAAATTCTGTATAGCTCCCTTGGAACTAGCTCAAAAGTTACCCATTTTTCTCAAATGCAGAAGATACTGATGGATGGGGTCTGCTTTGATCTTCCAAGATCTTAAAATTACTTAAATTTGGTACTAGAACTCTTGCATCAAAGAGTTACTCTTGAAAAATAGCTATTACACACCACAAACCCCACCAAACAATGAACTAGCCCAGCTAAAGAGTAAGGAACACTGAGAACTAGAAAATGGGATGAACCAGCAAGAGGTAGGATGAGCACTGGTTTATTAAGGAATATTAAAATAGATCCAACCAGTGTAAACTAATTCTGTGCTGCCAGCAGTGATGCAGAGTCACATCTATAAAGTCTTAATTCCCTTTGTGCATTACTTGACAAGTGGAATGTAGAAGCAGTTCCCTGAGAATGGTTCTAGAGTGGCCATTTAGGTAGTCATTTTAGATTTTGCTCAACAGTGGTCATTGTAACTAAAACATCTATCTGTCCATCTCCTCTTACTTTGGAAACACTTCCGCTAGCTCAGCTCAGAGCAGCTGGTTGTAGTTCTGCTTACAGCTGAACTTTATGATTTTCATGAAGCGGATAGATCTAGACTTGTTTTAGCTGTGTCAAACTGGCTGTGGAATTCCTGTTCCTGGGTGTCTTCAGATGCTGTGAGGCAGAGTGGGGACAAATGATAATGAAAAGTTGCAGTCTGAGTAGAAGGCAAATTCATCCCAAGTACACAGTCATCTAAGTGCCGTTATCATGAACATCCTGTTTACATAATAAAAATACACCACTCTGTCCTGAGTGACAGCTGGGCACACTGAAAGGGGACTTGCAACAGTGCTGGTGATGAGACATTCCAGCAAGACACTGAAATGCAGACAGGGCTGAGACCTCACAGATCCCTGGGTGGATGGGGCATGATGAACCTGGAAACGAAGGGAAGTTGTTTAGGTGAGTATACAAGCGTGTGTTTTTAAAGACCTCCCTCCAAATTGGAAAACAAATATATCTCTTTCCTTTCAAGAGGACAGCCATGTGTGCCAGGGTTAGGAAAAAGATGCAGTATTTTGAAGTGGGTTCTCTCAATGCTTATTTTCTTACTTCAGGATGAACGTACAGCTGTTGGCTGTGTCACGGGAGGAGATTTCTTCTCGTAAATGAACTCCCTGCAAGTAAGCCAGAATACTCAACCTCTCACCTGAGTAAGAAGGGAAAGTGGGTGAGCTACAGTTCTTGAAAGCAGTCCAGTAAAGTGCCACTTAGGCTGAAAATGTGATATATTTTGAGAACTTCTAAAGTAAACCTCATTTTAAAAGCAGTAGTTTACTTCTACAGCTGTTGACTTGAAATGAGCAAAGTGAACGCCTGTGCAATACGTGGTGGAAGGGGAAAAATGTGTTAGATGCTGAATTTGTAGCTTAGAGGTCCGTTCACCACATAGATGTGCACAAGTCTATGGGACTGGATGGGATCCACCCAAGTGTGCTAAAGGAGCTGGCAGAAGTGCTCACCGAGCCACTCCCCATTATTTATCAAGGGTCTTGGCTAACCTGGGAGGTCACAGTGGACTGGAAGCTAGCAAATGGGACACCCTACAAGAAGGGTTGAAAGGATGATCCTGGAAACTATAGACCTATCAGCCTAATCTCAGTGCCTGGGAAGGTTATGGAGCAGGTCATCTTGAGTGCCATCACATGGCATATACAGGACAACCAGGTGATCAGGCACAGTCAGCACAGGTTTATGAAAGGCAGGTGCTGCCTGACTAACCTGATCTCCTACAAGAAGGTGACCCGCTTAGTGGATGAGGGAAGAGCAGTGGATGTTGTCTGCCTGGACTTTAGTAAGGCTTCTGACACCATTTCCCACACCATTCTCCTTCAGCAACTTTTGGTGTAAGGCTTGGATAAATGCAGTCTGCACTGGATAAAAAAACGGATGGATGCCCAGGCCAAAAGAGTGGTAGCGAACAGAGCTAAATGTGGCTGGCATCCTGTCACAAGTGATGTTCCCCAGGGTTCAGTAGTGGGGACTGTTCTCCTTATTCTCTTCATTAATGATCTGGATGAGGGGATTGAGCGTACCCTCAATAAGTTTGTAGATGACACTGAGCTAGGTGGGTGTGTTGATCTGCTAGAGGGCAGGGAAGCTTTACAGCAGGACCTAGACAGGTTGGATCAGTAGGCCAAGGTTNCTCGTAAATGAACTCCCTGCAAGTAAGCCAGAATACTCAACCTCTCACCTGAGTAAGAAGGGAAAGTGGGTGAGCTACAGTTCTTGAAAGCAGTCCAGTAAAGTGCCACTTAGGCTGAAAATGTGATATATTTTGAGAACTTCTAAAGTAAACCTCATTTTAAAAGCAGTAGTTTACTTCTACAGCTGTTGACTTGAAATGAGCAAAGTGAACGCCTGTGCAATACGTGGTGGAAGGGGAAAAATGTGTTAGATGCTGAATTTGTAGCTTAGAGGTCCGTTCACCACATAGATGTGCACAAGTCTATGGGACTGGATGGGATCCACCCAAGTGTGCTAAAGGAGCTGGCAGAAGTGCTCACCGAGCCACTCCCCATTATTTATCAAGGGTCTTGGCTAACCTGGGAGGTCACAGTGGACTGGAAGCTAGCAAATGGGACACCCTACAAGAAGGGTTGAAAGGATGATCCTGGAAACTATAGACCTATCAGCCTAATCTCAGTGCCTGGGAAGGTTATGGAGCAGGTCATCTTGAGTGCCATCACATGGCATATACAGGACAACCAGGTGATCAGGCACAGTCAGCACAGGTTTATGAAAGGCAGGTGCTGCCTGACTAACCTGATCTCCTACAAGAAGGTGACCCGCTTAGTGGATGAGGGAAGAGCAGTGGATGTTGTCTGCCTGGACTTTAGTAAGGCTTCTGACACCATTTCCCACACCATTCTCCTTCAGCAACTTTTGGTGTAAGGCTTGGATAAATGCAGTCTGCACTGGATAAAAAAACGGATGGATGCCCAGGCCAAAAGAGTGGTAGCGAACAGAGCTAAATGTGGCTGGCATCCTGTCACAAGTGATGTTCCCCAGGGTTCAGTAGTGGGGACTGTTCTCCTTATTCTCTTCATTAATGATCTGGATGAGGGGATTGAGCGTACCCTCAATAAGTTTGTAGATGACACTGAGCTAGGTGGGTGTGTTGATCTGCTAGAGGGCAGGGAAGCTTTACAGCAGGACCTAGACAGGTTGGATCAGTAGGCCAAGGTTAATTGCATGGGGTTCAACAAGGCCAAGTGCCACATCCTGCACTTGTCATAACAACTCCACAGCAAGCTACAGACTTGGGGACGTGTGTTTGGAAAGCTGCAAGCTGGAAAAGGAACCTGGGGGTATTGATCGATAGGTGACTAAATATGAGTCAGCAGTGCGTGCAGGTGGCCAGGAAGGCCAATGGCATCCTGTGGCCAGCAGGAATAGGGAGGTGATCATCCCCCTGTACTCGGCACTGGTGAGTCCACACCTTGAATATTGCCTTCAGTTCTGGGCCAGTATCTAGAAGTGTGTCCAGAAAAGGGCAGCAAGGCTTGTGAAGGGCCTAGACCAAAAGTCCTGTGAGGAGCAGTTGAAGGTGGTGAGGTTGTTTAGTCTGGAGGAGGCTGAGAGGAGACCTTATTGCTCTCTATCACTACCTGAAAGGAGGTTGGAGTGAGCAGGGGGACAGCCTCTTCTCCCTGGTGACGTGTGACAGGCCCAGAGGAATGGATGAAAGCTGCGCCGGGGGTTGGTTTAGGCTGGGTATTGGGAAACATTTCTTCACCAAAAGGGTTATCAAACATTGGAATGGTCTGACCAGGGCAGTGGTGGAGTTGCCATCCCTGGAGGCATTTAAATGGTGTGTGGACCTGGTGCTCAGAGACATGGTTTAGTGGTGAGCTTGCAGCGCTGGGTCAAAGGTTAGAGTAGTTGATTTGAAGGTCTCCTCCAGCCAGAGACGTTCTGTGATTCTGTTCCAGAGTGTGATGATACCAACACCCTCTGGTGGAGTTCCTGTATGGAAGGAAGGGCCAGCATTGCTTAACTGTGTTTTCAAAAAAGGCAGAGGCATTCTGAGGGCAAGACAGAAGAAAGGCTGCAGTGAGAGCCACAGTTCATGAGGTAAGAGACGTTGCCTTTCCTAAAAATCTACTGCCAACCTACAGAGGCTTTTCTGTAGGTTTGTTGTTTTTTGGGGTTTTTTTTTGTATTTTAGATCCCAAAGTGTTAGAAATGTTTCTTCTACTACTGCATTGCTGTTAGTTTAGTGAGACAACTCAGTTGTTCCTGTCAGAGACCAGCTGTAAGGAGAAGTATCTAAGTTACAGATCTCGTTAAACTGATGGTAATCTTTCCTTGAGGGGAAGGTGTGATGGTGCGGCAAGCCCTAGTGTTTCTCCCTCCTTATAACAACTGAAGCTGAACACGGGTAATTCTGATCATTCAACTGATAACTGTGCTTGGTCTAATGCCAGGTAGTTAAGGTTCTTCTCCCCCCATCATTCTACTGCCAAACAAGCTTTGCAAATAAGAACAACGGAAAGCTAAAAACCAGAGTACCCTGTATCCACCACATCTGACAAATAGCTGGTTTATGTTACTAAATACAGAAGCACACATGCACAGTCTAATAAACAATTTCAATGTTTATTTGAAAAATGTTACCAGTACAAATCTGAATGGGCAGACTGGGCCTACTTAGCAATAGTAAGCCAGTACTTTAGCAGAATTTCATTTTGAGACTTAGTACAGTTGTCACCGATACAAAAAGCACATTGTTTACAAGTGCTAACATCTTTTATGAGTGGAAGGGGCCATATAAGTGTAAAGTGCTTGAAACACAGATCTGTCTTTTTAATTTTTGTTTTGCATATATAAAATGTCGAATTACTTGAGCAACACAAATGTTTGGTAGTGATACTTTCCTTGCAAGGCACACTCAACCCTAAGAAACCTGAAAGCAGCAGCTTTGTTTAGGCTTGCAGGCACAGCTGCTCTTAGCATTCTTCAGAAAAGGATGAAGGAGTATTGCAATCTGGAGACTTCAGGACACCCTGAATTTCATCATCTTGCTCTTCAGGATAGCTGGCCTGGTTTATCTCTGGGTGTGAAGGCAGCCAGCATCCCGTCTGAGGTGTGGAAAAGTGACTTCACAGAAGTTAAAACCAATGGTAGTCCTCAGGGTGGAAAGCCGTTTTCTTTTGAAGCTTATGAAAAGGCTGCATGTTTGCAGAGAGGCACAGGGAAGTCAGCCTTGGGCCTTGGTCTGAGCGTCCCTTTACTAATTAATCAACTGACTTATTTTTTCTTAGTAGGAAACAAACAAGGTATTAAAATCAAGTGCCAAATTTCAGGTCAAATAAAAATTTGTTTTTAAAGAACAGTAACTCCAAAGTAAACGCAGTATTAAGTACATGTTTTCTCATCTAAATTATTTTTCCTGTCTGGATGATCTGAAGGCAAGCTGATGGTAATCACAGGTACAAAGCTGACTTGATCCAGAAGGATGCCTCTGAAAGGTAAGATTACCTGGTATTAGACGACAAGATACAAAACAATTCCTTGTTCTAAACAGTCAGATCTATTCTTCAAGTCCCCAAACTAAGTCAGTCCCCAAACTTAAATCAATCCATCAAGTATTACCATCATAATATGAGGGTAATTTATGAAGCTACAATGAAATCTTGATGTAGAACTAGTTCCAAAATGTGCTGCTTGTGGTTTCAGAGGGTTCCCTTCAACCAGTTTCTGTATCTGAAATAGCAGCAGTGCAGGCTCTATATGCTCAATGTCATAGCAGCCTAAATCCATCCGCTGCCTGGAGCTACTTTTGTCAGATTCTTGCACCTGACTCTTTTAAGAGCAGCCAAAGCCTCTTGTTTTATCAGTGTACTGCAGAATGGTATTAATGACTTGGGATGAGGTCCTGACTCACATCTGCTCTAGTTCTGTCCTGCTCTGGCAGGACACTGGGGCTGGACTCAATGACCTTTGGAGGTCCCTCCAACCCCTAACATGCTGTGATTTGCAAGTGTGTCATTCACCAAGTAAGTCCTTCTACTTGTTCTTATTGGATTACCACGTTTTTCTCAGGACCACCCCATGACTGTGTGGTTTGGGGTTTTTTTTGTTATTTTTATAAAGGGGAGGGAGGACCATCCTTCCAGTGTTACAGTTTCTCAAAATGCTCTGACAAGCCATGCACAAGCCCCATGTTCTCCAACTGGAAGAGAAATTACTGCAGACTGGTTCCTTTGCTCTGTACTCATCCTGGCCATGGACAGGCCACCAGAAACTTTGCTGAACAGTTCACGGGGATTAGAATTTTTTTCTCCTAGTTCTACTTAGTTCAAAGTTTCACTTATGGCAGTGTTAAGCTACTTACTGCTGGGAGGGGGAGGTGGGCGGGACTTAGAGAGTGTTTCTTCACTTTTTCTGCTCTAATTATAAGAAGTACTCCAATCTGACAGCACACTTTGTGAAACATTGGGGGAAACATGGTCTCTTGTTACTGCAGTTTCCAACCTTCCTATCTTCCAACCCTCCATGTTCCTAGCTCTGTCAGAAGCACTAAGGTCACTCAGATCCCTGGGTGGATACATAAATTAACTGTACTCAGTGCCATTCAGAAGTGCATTTGAAGACATCATCTGTGCTTGCTGTGGGTGATGAAGCATGCTACGCTGTCAGTCACTTCTCCTGAAAGAATGTATGATTCCACAGGTTGGTCTTCCAGAACTGACTTGGGCCGCTTTGAAACATACATGCTTGCCCAGCCCAGCATTCAGTCTATACTGACTTCTTAGCTGCAGTTAATTCATTCATCTTTCCAGTCCTCGTTTTGAGAGTTTGCTGGTGACACACTGAGTGAATAAAGCCATCTGCAGTCAATCAACTTCATTTATGACCTTTTGCTACCAACACTAGCACCACTTGCTATGGCTTGTAAGCTGCCTATATAGGTAACTCCTCTTTGGAGATTTCCTGTACAAATCTGCAAAGCTAAATCTGAGGCCTTTCATAAATAATATAGTAACTCCAACACAGTAGGAACATGAAAAGATTTAGAGTTGCTGGAATTGTTTAACTCTAGCTTCTACCTTCCCCTCTAGGAGCTATGTTAACAGCGTCTCACAATGTAGTCCCTAGAAGACCTGATTTGGCAGTACAACAGGCAAGCTGAAGACATTTACAATAAAAGACTTTCCCATGTTCCTCTGAAATGCCTATCTATCAAAAGGTAACATGGAACTGAAAGTTACCAGCAGCCTTTCCCTTGAACTGTTGCTAACATCTTCCTACCGAAGGGTGCTGTTTCTTGAAATTTATTTTTTTTAGGTGACATTTTCCCTTCATCAGAGAGAAAAAAAAGAGCAAAAATTACTTACTTGTTTTCACAGGAAGGGAAAATCACTTTTAAGATTTTGAGAATAAGAGCTGCTCCAACAACACCAACCACAATGACTTCCATCAAACTAAAGAAGATAGGGAAAGATCGAATCCAGAATCTGCACAACCCTTTTCTCAAGTCTTCCACCCACTGGCACATCACCTACAACCAAACAGGTAAAAAGAGTCTGCAAAACACAGCCAGCACAATTTTGGTAGCTGCTGGTGAATGACATTACATGGCGATACTGTTACTTAAATTTATATATGCTTAAGCATACATAAAATCTGTAGGGAATTGACTATTGACTCAGACCTTTTTCTACTACAAAATCTGGAGTATGTGAAGGTTTAGTTCTCTGCTCATCCTATCAGAGTTCCCTGAAAGGAGAGGCCACTTTGGAGAATACAGGATCCTTGAACATAGCAGATGAAGAGTGAGCTATTTGGCCTCGGTGCAGAGAAGCTATGATACCATGGCAGTGTGTACAGCAGAGAAAGGGCTACTCACTGCCCAGGAGAGAGTAGCACCTTCTCTATCCTGGCTGGAACTTTGGCCCTCGTGTCTAAGCAGTAGGTTATGAAGTGTTTCTTTCAGCCACAGAGCGGGGCATAAGGTCCATCCTTACCTAATCTGGAACTGAAATTTCTCGAGCTGTTACTGTGTTTCTTACAGGGGTGAGACCAGTGGCCCATCTCCCAGAGGGGTAAGCACTCAAGTGGGGTCATAAAAAACTGATGTAATTTAAAGCTAAACAATATTTGCAATTGTTATAAATGCTTAACTTGTTAGAATGTAAATATCATAACTCACTGTCATGAAGTATATGTGGGGTCAGAACATTGCAGGATTTAGAAACTCATTTGATTCATGGATTTTTGGAGTTAAAAAAAAAACCCAAACAAACACTCAACTCACTGCTAGGAAGTAATTTAGGAAGTTTAGTTTTTTTAAGTTTCCTAGAGTATGCCTGTAAAAGTCTGTTCTTAGTGGTTGGCCATGGGGATTCCTTAGGCTTCTGTGGAAGCCAGTTACTGTCAGGTAACTCACACAATACAAAAATCTTGTTCATTAACAAATATGAAGCAGTAAAACCGTCCCCTGAGAAGGCAATATTTGGTTAATCAGAAACAGCAATTCTCTCATCCAGAAATGAGTTATTAAATACTGTGGGGTTTTTTTCAAATTAAAAACAAAGGACCAAAGGCAAAGGCCTAGGAATGTTATATACATTCTCACCATCTTTAAATGGATGTTGTGTTTGGTCTTTACATGAGGAAAAACCACTATCTGAATCCCTGCAATCCTGGGTTGGTTTGGCTTGTTCAGTAAACATCCACAAAGGAGGAAAACATCATATTTGTATGTATTTATGTAGAAAATACTAGAAATGGAGAAGGAAGTTTATTCCCTCAAACTGTAATATTAAATAACATTCAGCTCTACCTGCACCATATTACTACAACTTCTCCTCCTAGAAATGTCACTAACCTGTATGCATTTCATCTCTGTGGAAATAGGAGGGAAAAAAACTGCTTCTCCTTTTAGGCCAGTCTTTAAATGTATATACTAACAACTAAAATAAACAAACAATAAAACTACCTTGTAAGAAGATGGAGGTTCTATCCTAAGAGGAGTCTCCGGTAACTTGCCAGGTACTGTCTCTTCATCTACTGTAGTTTCTACTTGTTGGATGAGGTACTGACTGGTTGTTTGCAGTGGATCTTGAATATCTGAAGAAAATCTGGATTTAGTGGGAGGCTCGGTTTTTATTTGACTGACTATTCAGGAAAATGAAGTCATGCTGCATTTCTATACATATGGTACAGTTCTCACACATTGACAGAAGCCTTGCTTTTTTTTTTTTAACTTGAGTGGTGAACTTGATAAGAAGCAGAAGCAGTGTTACAGTGAAGCCTTTAGCTGTAAATTACAGCTGCCTCCAGATTAAAATGTGAACTAGATCAAAATATCCATCTTCTGTGAAATCCATGAGAGCTTTTGATTAAACAACAACGGAAATAAGACAAAGGCATCAAATAACTTCTCTTGCTTTTAAGTTATTCAAGTTTAATAACATAAAACTATTCTCTGGTTTGGAAGTTACCCAGACACATATTTCCTCTCCAGTTTTCTCTTACATTCTCAGGGAAAAAAGGGAGCTTTAGAGTAATTTCCATCACAGCACTGAGAGCGAAATTTATTTCTGTGAGATGTCTGGGTTGCAGATTGACAAGTACAAAGTGCTTCAAAGGAGAACAGATTTGAAAACAAACAAAATACCTAGAATGTAGAAGAGTTTAATTTTGGTGTTTAAAAAAAATAAAACCAACTACCATGTAAACCAAACCACTTCCCTGTTAATGAAGTCACCGTTTCATTACGTAAAGCATGGGAATAATGATGTTCTTTCATCCTTGTAAATCAACATATCAACTATGGATAAAACTGTTAGGTAACAGCTAAGAGAGAGACCTTTTCCTGAGAGGTTGGGAAGTGTAAATAGAATGTCGTTGTCCCTTGGGATGGAATACAGCATGCTCTCTTTCAAAGGGACAGTGTAGTTTGAATGTCGAAGTACTCTTAAGTCCTTCACTAAAATATTTATTTCTGTTACTTCTTCCTGCTGAACCTACAAGAGATGCAAACATGCTGATATTACTGAGTTTGAAGTAAGAGTGAAGTAGACTGGCAGAGAAAACAAATACATCACAGAAACCTCCAAGACATTTAGACATAGGGATGTTATAACATCAATCTTTTGATGTTACTTACTACACTTCTGTAGACTATAACACACCAGTACGTATGCTGAACAGACTGGGTCTCTCTCCCCCAGCAAAAGCATGTGGTAGTCACTCCATGGGCTTTTAATAAAATCTTACACCATCATGACCATCCTCTTTCAGAGAGGCATTTGAAAGTATGGAATACTCAAGTAGGTAGTGAAAGGCCACTTGCAAGCACTGAGGCATGACTGACACTTGTGCTTTTGCAGTAATGTTGTTTTATTTCAACAACTGGAAGAAAAGTTTTCTTCCCCTTCTTCAAGTGATGCACAGGACTCATTTCACTTCATAATCACTGCAGGCACCACTTATAGAACACATTCAGCACAACTCCTAAGGTCAAAAACTGCATTGTGAGGCCAAGAATTGACAGAAATCCAAAGTGTTTGTGACTGTAACTGCCACACAAAACATAAGCAACAAGAGGAATGCAGCATATGATACAGTTTCACTCATGCTGTCAGAGCCATAGGCAAACTAACCATCTCCTTTTGCTTCACATATGTGCAGAACAATGCAGTGAAACGGATGATTAATTACTGTCAGCTGGTAATTAATAAGGAAGATTGAAAGCTTTTGACTTAAAGGAACAAATAAGGAAACAGGATTAGCTTTCTGGCTGTTCTTAACAGGTCCCTGTGAAAAGCTGAAATGCATTTTGATGTCTAGTTTGAAGTCTGGAATACAATACCACCATTGCTTAACAACTGAATCAAACCAGGCTATATTGGCCTCCTAACAGTGGGATAAACACCTCATTAGAGAAGCTTCAAACCTCCCACTGAGATTTTTCATTACCAGAGTAAAATTTTGACATGATGCAGATCCCTGCAAAATATAGTATGTGCTGAGCATGCAATTGATTAAGGATCAACGGTATTATCACCATTCTCCTTATATCACACACACAAAAAAAAAAAAAAGAAAGAAAGAAAGAAAAAGGCAGCAAAACATAAGCCAGCTTCAAAAGAGCCTGGCCACATGCAAGATGCAGATGTATTGAAGCCAAAATCTGATGCTTCTGCTGGCTTCAGCAGCTGTCTTCTCTCTCTAGAACCTCTCTGGTTGTAAAAATAACTATACCTTTTGGGTGATTTTGAACTTGGTTCTGCACATTTCATTTGCACTTGGAATTGCAACCCTTTGGATTCACTGGTATTTGTACAAATACAGTTAGAATTTGGGGGGTGCTGGTGTTCCTGTTTATCTCAAAATTCATGTTAATAATAAAGATTTTTATTCAAACTAATTATCCTACATGCAAAATATTCTAAGACAAAAGTCTCCGATGTTGTGGGCTTTCACAACACGTCCACCTGTCATAAGAGTTTGTTGCTGCAAGCTGTTCCCCATGCTACATGCTTGAAAAGCTTTGTTAGCTTGGAATAAAAAATGAGGAAAGCCTCAGGAATCAGAAGGAGCCCATGCCCATTTCATTTAATTTGTACGTTATTTTGTCTAACTTTGCATTGATGCATGTGTTGAAAGAGCATGTGACAGAGTTAATGCTAATTTAACAAACTTAAGGGTAAGTGATCCAACATTTAATTACTAAACTAAGAATAGAAGCATTAAAACCTGGAAGTCTCCTCATGAAACATCCCTGCTGCTATACTGGCAACTTAGGTCGGACTCCCTCAGTACTGTACAAGCTAGCAACAGATTAAATACTTTGTGCTCTAACCATCAGACAGACACATGTAAACTTTTTAACTTGTGGTAACTACTTGTCTCTCATAAATTAAAAACAAGCAGATTGATTGTTAGTGATTTATGTTTTTTTACCTGTTTTCCATCAATTTCTGTCACTTCTTCCTGAATAACAATCAGCTGCAAATCAGAACTGGATGCCAAAGGCCATTCATGAACCATGATGCGAACACTGACAGTTCCCAGGTGCTGCTGATCTGGTGAGTTATCCCAGTTTCCATCCTCCACTGTCAACACATAATGTCACAGTTTTCAAAGAAAAAAACACCCCAACCAGAAAGCAGGATACAGCCATGGGACAAACAGTTGCAACTCTGACAAAGATGCCTTTGCACATGTAGCATCTGAACAGAATGTCATTACAACTACAGAGGACCACTAGCATCAAACCAGAGACGCCTGAACAGCTGGACAGAAGTCTGTACTATGCTGATGTCCTTAACGCTTCCAGTAACCACTGTTATAAGAGGTAATAAACTGGGCAACAGGTAAAACAGATGCCATTATTTTTTACCAGTATATCACCAAGTCAAACTTGGAGCAGGCTTCATGATACAACACAGCAGACAACAGCAGCACTGTACGATCCCCAGGCTGAGGGAGCTTGTAAACAGTGTCGCATCCCTGCCTTTGAGGTTTGCATTTAAGCACTCTAATCAGTGCTCCTTAGCTTCACTATTGCTGCATTCATATTTCAGTTGTCCAAAGGAGTTCATGAGAGTAATGCCACAGCCCAGCCAGCCACCTGTGTAAACATCTTGACTCCCACAACATTGCCCTTCCTCTTCCTATGGAAACAAACACACTCTTTCCCACATACACCATATATGCTGCTCAACATGAGTGTCAGTTTCCTCATCCATGTTTTTTTGCCTCTTCTCTGTTTTCCTATATGATTGGTGACCCCTCAAACTCTTTTTGGAATTTAGCAGTATCTTCTGTTGCAAAATTAAGTGGCAGGAGGAGATAAAAGAGGCTAGGGAGAAAGAGAAAGGCTGCCTACAGGTGTGATCCAGGGCACTAACCCAGTTGCTCAATATTTTCTGACTCAGAGTAGCAAGTGTACATTAAAGGACCAAAGCCTCTCAAGATGCCAGGTAGCGGAAGCTCCCTGTGGTCCCAACCTTTCATGAGTTAGGGTGCTCAATCCCCACTACATTCACCAGGAGTGAAAGATACACTTCCAAAACTGACATTTGTGGTAACTTCAAGTGGCGATATGGGTGCCATCCATGGTCTGATACCAGTGTCAAGACAATACCATTCAGGAGACTTGGTCTCTACTCCAGAGCATGAGTACTTGCCTCAAGTTTAGTCTTTACATACATTAAGGAGTATTTCTCCCTCCCTCTGTTAACAGGAAAGAAATATCTTGATATTCCTTTAGCATTTCACAAACATAATCTGAACCTATCTATAAACATTACAGGTAACAGTGAGAGGTACAATGCTGAGGACTCACACCCAAAGATGGAGATAGAGAGTTCCAGGTTGCTAGCTCCCAGCTCAAAGGACTATTTTTGCACTGTTTCAGATTCACGTTCGTAATTGTATTCCCTGCAAGCTACACAACTCTGATTTGGAAAATGAACAGGGACTACAGTAGAGAGGTCAGTATCTCTCAGAATTAGTCAATAAAATCTTATCTATTTTTCTGAAGTCAATTATCTTGCAGGTAAATGACATTTTGCCATGTTTTTCTACCCTAGGATAATAAAAATCAAAGTAATAGGAACATAACTATCCCAGAAAAGATAAATTAATTGCTGCTCTCCCTCTCCAGAAAAGAAATAGTATCAAATTAATAACTGATCATGCTTGGGAAGGAAGGGTTCAAGAAACAAGGTCAGAGCTCAGAGAAGCAATGCAGAAAAAGCACTAGTACTCTCTAAGAAAATGTCTCAGTGTACAGAGAGGATGACCTCGGAAACCAAGCTAGAGACGGACTACACCTGATCCATCAAGAGATCATTCTGAATCCCACAGAGACTTAAACCAAAGGAGCGTAATGGCCCTTGTTTAATTAATTAATAAAGTATGTTCTGTGTATCTCAAAACTCACGGTACTTTCTGTTCTTTTGTAAAAGGTACAGCATGGAATCAGTGGGAAAAACATCAGTTTCAAGATAATTCAGTCATTAACCACTGCAGGACACTAGCAAAACTGCAGTTTGTGCTGTAATATCCTATACAGTAAAAACTATTATGAGATCTTCCCAAAAATAAATCATACTTCTGTTACTGAATCTCCTTTTGGATGTATGCCAACCAGCCTAGGGACACAGCTATTAGCAGGGTGGAGCTGCATCCTTCTGTTTACATTGTCTAGCTTGTAGTGCAAAACATTAGTTTGAAAAAGATTACGCAGAGGCTGGATTTCAGATGAGACCCTTTACATAAGAATGGGACTTCAGAACAAGGCAGTAAATTTTTTTCCACCCATTTTAGTAGCAAAATACTGCTGCCTTGGGAAATTATTTGCTTGTACAATACTCAGGTTTGTAGAGTATGAGAACAAGTCATTGTAACCTTCAGTTACTAGATAACAGGGAAGCCAACTACCCGAAGTGGGGGGAAGGGAAGAGAGAGAATACTCACATATTGTTGTTTGACATGTTATGTGGGTGACACCGCTTTTCATAGGAAAATCATTTAGATATACCTGTCCATTAACATAGCTGATATTAAAAACAACCTGAAAGAAAGACAGACAGAATGAGCGTATGGTTCCTGGTCTTGTGTGAACAACTGTGAGAACAATTCTGTTCTCAGAGGAACACGCTTCATACCGACATCAGACAAAACAAGTATTTTTGCATCCACACACAGATTTTGTTTCACAGCATATTAATTCACTAAATAAATAGAAAAACCGGACAAACCTGTCCTTTGTGAAACTCTCCACTGGTTTTCAACATCATAACGTTAACTCTGATCGTTTCCTGAAAAACAGCAGTGAGAATAAGTGTAAGTGTCTGAGGAAACACATAAGCCACTGCAGGCTACCAGCAACTTCAACGCCCTGTCCTGACAGGATGACAATGTACAATCCCCCAAGCACATTCCCAGGCTTTCTATCCAGCAGACAGAATAGAGGAATGTGCTTACTTGTTTCTTGTAAGGGTTGGTTTGGCTTTTTCCCCCTCCCTTTTTATTAAAGCACGTTGATGAAAAAGAATGACAGCTGCATCCCCTTATGTATAGTCTTTTTAAAATGGAGGTAATCATAATAAAACTAAATTCTCAGAACTTGTTTCAAAGGGATATAATGGAAAAGAAGTCTCTCATATTAGCTGAAAAATAATAGAAACTACGAGGTAAAAATCAGATTCTCTGAAAATGTCTTTTTAAGCATTCTGCTTAGTCTTCAGGGAGAAGTATAATTTAACACACATTAGCCTATACTAAAGAACAGTCTGTTACGTCAGTGTCAGCATTACTCTTGTTTCTCTTCTCTGATTATCATTCCCAAATTAAGCCACACAGGACTCCTCCAAACTCTCATCTTATTTCTTTCAAACACTAATTACTATAATTTATTTACTCACTCATTCTGATTTCTCACTTCCCTCTTGTAATTCCAGGGACTGTTTTGCAGATGGGACCACAAATGTCCCAGGCCTGCCCCTTACAAAACCTACACATAAAAGCCACTTTTCCCTTAGACAAAGCCAAAAGCAATGATTCCCACACTGCTTTCCTGAGACAGTTCTTCAAAAATAATGTTAAGCTCCCCATTTGACTTTTGGGAGCCTTAAATAATTCTAATCACATTTCATTTTCCTCTGGAAAATTTCTCCATACCTTCAGCATCTTCATCAGCTCTGTGTTTTCATCATGGTTTCACAACTAACATCTAAACTGTGATTTGTATCTCGATAGAAAGCTTAAATTTTTATTACTTTAAATTCTGAGCAAGTTTAATACATCAAAAGGCTTTTCCTTTGGGATTTTTATAAAACACTAAGTTTTCAGGCAGAATATACTCGACACATACAGTACCTAGCACAATATAGTCAAAATTAATGAACAGAGATCTTCTGAAGTGGAACTATAATGTAAAAAAAAATAATCCTTAAAACAACAGATGTTACTCAGGATACGCAGGTATCCAGGACTGCCAAAAACTGTGAAACAACATACAAATCCAATCCAGTAGAAAACTGTCATCATGAGAAGCATGGTTTAAAATATAACACCCATAATCTTTTAATTGGAAATGACATGTCACTGATGCTTTAGATGCATTTGTCAAATCAGTAGGAAAAATCTCAGGTCACTGAGTCCAAAGAGGAATCTCTTTCTCAATGCCCTTTCTATGGAACAGGTGTTTATACAGCCTTTTCTTCACAACTTAAATCTTAGTTACTAAAGTAAATGAAAATTACCAATTTACATAGCAAACTGGAAGTCTAGATGTTAAAATATAAACTAGAGTAATAATACAGTCATAGGATGGCATCTATTCAGTCATCCTGTAATTTCCTCGAACTTTTATTTTCTTCTCATGTTTTAAGAATTCTGTATACTAAAAAAGAAAAAAAAAAATAAAAAACCAAACCAAAACAAAACCACCTACCACACTTCTAGATCTTTTAGCTCTGGCATTCAGAGCTGTATGTCTTGTCACCCTCAAACTGATTAACAGATTACCAAAACCTTGTGACATTACTTACTAAGTTCTTCTGTTTTCTGGGAATTCAAAAGGAGAAAAGATGGATTTTCCAGGCAATCGTAATAGTACTTTGGTTTCTAAGCCTCAAGAGAAATCTGAGTTCTTTTACACAGAAAGTATTTTGCAATCTTTTTTCAACATGTACAAAGTGACTCACTGAGATTACAAGAAAAAGGAAATGACTGATAGCCTGTAAATTCTGAGGGAAAAAAAAAAAAAAAAAGAGAGAGAAGATCCCACATACTTTTTTTTTTTTAATCAAATGCATTATTTGAAAATGAAGGACATGGGGCAAAATAGATATGCTCAACTATTGAACAGTAAATGTACAAAGTGAGCTACATATGCGATGATTCATTTTCTTCAAAACAACTGTCAGTTCTGCTAATGTAATATCCACAACCACTGTCATGAATTCAGATACATACTTAAACTTGTACTAGAAGAGCATATTACATGTTTAATACATTAAAATATTTCAGTGGATCACTTCCATGCTTTCAAAGTTACAAAAAACAGATCATAGCATGCAGACAACTAAGCCAGCTTAACCACATGCTGCCTCTGCCACTAGAAGAGAGAGTGTAGATCTCTTCCTGCACATCATCCTTTTCTCTCAATTATGCCAAGACAGTGAGCCCATTCAGCTCATTAAATTGTCAGGAAAACTCTCCCTTTTCTTGACAGATTATTTCTCAGTCAGTAGAACAAGCAAGGAAGAGCCAGACAAGCATGAGAGATGCAAGAATGCAGCCGAGAGGAAGGAGCCGGGCTCCTTGTTCTGATGGTCACAGGCTGCTGGTTTGGCTCTGCTACATGGTCTGCCTGTCCTTGCAGCATCTCCTTAGGAGATGCCCACCTTCACCATCATCTAAGATGGTGCATCTCCCGAATAGCACAAGTTCATAAAGCTACTCAGTAACTTAGAGCAATGATTAATACTCCACTAGAGCATCTACACCACGACCACTGCAGTTTCGTGTTGACAAGCAATAGAGAACTCGTGTTTGTGACCAGTCTGTTCACATCCAGATCCAACAAATTGTACTGCTAACATCTCATATTCTGTACATCTGTTCTCCTGAGTTGTTATGTGTTCTTGTTTTGCCTCTTCACTAAGCAGTCTCGCAAGACTTGATGCCAGTCTTGCTAAAAAACATTTCAAATAGATCTCAAAGGTTTGGTGCTAACAATCAGTTTTCAACTGTTCTTGCTCCAAATGTTCCTTAACTGATTAAAAAAAAAAAAAAAACAAACAAAAAAACCATCTCAACGACCAGAGGAAGACCAACTTTTCCAGAGTCAAAATCAACTATATCAGTGTCACTCCTAACAGACTTACTCTTAAAGCTCTCCGGTGATGTCCAAGAATTTCACAGTCTCCTCAACTATTTACTCTAGTACTCAGCTACCTTTAATATTAAAGTTTTCCTAATGTCTAACTTGAAGTTTCCTTGCTGCAATTTACGAACAGGTCATTTGTTACTTTTCATAATATCTTCCCACAAAAAATTAAGTCCTCCAACTCAGTCTTCCTGATTTTATGCTAACACTCTCAGCTCTCTTAGTGTTTTCTTGGAGGTTGAGTTCCTGTGCCTCCCACTGGTCTTTCCTGCAATGCCACACACAAGACTCAATAGGTCCTGCTGTGGCCAATCTTTCTGACCCATAGCAAAACCTGCATGAGGTCAAGAAGCAGATGTATACCAAACACAATGACAAGCTGGGTAGGAGGGCTGGCAGCAAGAGGAAGCAGCTATTGCTAGCAGCTCACAGGAGAGCAGAGCACCAGACCAGCTGGCTCACTTTCACCCACAGCAGGGAATGGTTGATGCACAGCACTCCCCCCATTAACACAACCCCCATTGGTATCTGCTTATGAGTAAGTCCTCAAGAACCATGCATTGTTTATCCTTGCTAAGCTAGGAGAGGAACACACTTGGCAGGCCAATAACTCTTGTACCATGCTTACATGAGAAAATGCCTGGCCTGACAAGCCGTACTTGCTAGGAAGTGCTCCAGTGATACCCAACTTTCCAATCCTAAGGCTGAAGACTCATAAGACTTATGAAACATTCTTCAATGTCAACATAGAAAATACTTTTTTATACCATAATAAAACTTACTACTTAGGGAAACAAACAAACAGAAAAGTTTTTTTATAGTGTTTTATAGCTATGTCTTGTAGCTATGTACTGCAGTACTAAGAAGAATAAATAACCCTGCATCGCTTATTTTATGTATTAAAAACATAATAAGCCAATCCTATAGTATCTAATTCACTGAGAACAGGACATAGCTCCTCTGCAGTAATCCACAATATTGTACTGTCAAGTTCTGGAGAAGCATGAACTAAGGGTGTAATACTTGTTTGTATAACTTACATTACACTTCTCAATATCAACAACATCTTGAAAGTTCACTCAGATTTCAGACAGTCCTGTAATTTAAAAGGTCCTGAATCCTGCTTTAGTGCTCCAGCAGTGATATTTACAGTGGTAATGGCCACAGTACCTATGAAGAGGATGGCACTTCTGCCACGAATGTATGTCAGCTGGGCAACAGCGGTCACAGTGACAACAAAGAATATAAAGCATCTGGCGTAAGTTAAAAGGGAATATTCATTAATTCTTAAAGACTCCCCCTACTAATGCCACACAAATCTACAGAGAACATTTCACCTAATTTTAGCCTTTCATCAAAAATGCTGCATATGACAAAGTTGTTGGGTTTAATCACACAGGAGTTTCAACCAGATCTGATTACCAAATTATGGAAAAACTACTTCCACAGGCAGCAGGGACCTGAGATGGAGTGCACTGAACAGTTTCTCCTAGTACAGGATGACTGTTAAGTCCTACACAACTGCATTAGTCACATAAACCCCATCTAGATTCAGCTGCAAGCAGACAGCCCACTCAAAGCACAGCTGTTCTCTGTTGAGGCTCTCCGAACAAGGCTCTTTCTGCACTAGAGAGCCTGTGGGAAGAGAAGCAGACAGCACTAAGAACAGATGGCACAGTGCCTCACAAGATGGCCTGCTCTGCAGAGACTTGAAAGACTGACAATCCCCTCACAGCTATTACACAGGCACTATCGGGATATCCTGTTTGCGACAGGAAAATGTGAAGTCCAATGAAGGTTGCCAAACAGATAAGAAACAGGGAAAACTAATACCATGTTTCTCAATTTGAAAAGATATTATGGGAAAAGAAGTGTTTGAACAGACAAACAAAACTACCAACCAAACTCATGCCATTTGCGTCCTGGCACTCACACGGACAGCTGGCTCCAAAGAGCCTAACCACGTATCTGCAAGCCAGGGCTCTGCGATCTGTGCTTCTCATGATCCTTTCACCGTGCTCAAAAGAGAGCTTTGTTGTAGGATGAGTCTTAGCCGCAGTTAGGCATAACTCAGCTAAGATATAATCATGGTACAAGTTTGACATGACAAGTTTGACTTGACACGTTTGCAGAACAATAATTAATCCCTTATATTTTACAAAATTTTAGTACAAAACTCTCCAATAAGGTTTGGCATTATTAAACTGCACGACAGTATTTAGGGTAAGATAATGAAATCCAGTATTTCCTTAAGGAAATAAAGCTGAACTATCTTTGCTAATAAAAAAATCTAACATTATGCTTTACTTCCAAGAACACACACCCATATTCCTTCCTTGCTTTATAGAATCATTAAGGTTGGAAAAGACCTCTAAGATCAAGTCCAACCATCAACCCAACATTATCATGACCACTAAACCATGTCCTGAAGTGCCACATCTACGCATTTTTTTGAACACCTTCAGGGATGGTGACTCCACCACTTCCCTGGGCAGCCTGTTTCATTCTGATCATTCTTAGTATAATATTGCTTAGCCTTTCCTTTGCCCTTTGTATTTTGATAGAATTAATCGCCTTTGCTTTCTCCACATTAAATCAACTTATACTATGGATAGTTTATCAAGAGTTTTAAAGGAAGATGCTTAGTCTCACATCACTGGGACATGGCTGAATCATACTGCTTCAATTTAACCAAATAAACATGGAAAGATGATGTCAGATCTTTTAGTCATAAAGTTCAGAACATATGCCAGGCTGTTAATAGAGAAACTGGCATAAAGTGATGAAACATTTCACCATGTCACTACTGACAAGTCTTTTCTTTGATTAAAATATGTTACACTGCATATGTACGCAAACGGTGGATATAGGGAAGATCACTTCCTTCTCTTGTGAAATAATCTATCCATGCAGTGGTTTCTTGCGGCCAACAAATAATCTGAAAACAGTGGGTTTTGGGCAAGTAAAGAAACAAACAAAAATTTTAAAAAATTGGTAGGCAAGTATGCCATTTAGAAAGAAAACTGCTAAACATAAAATATCAAGAGACAAACAGAGTAAGCAAACAACACAGCATTAGCATTCAGCTCACTGTGCTTTTAGCCAGTTCCTATCAGCACATTAAAAAAATACTCAAAAACCCCACAAAACCTAACTCCCGACCTTGCAACAGAAAAACACGTCACTTTAATGCTAAGGTCAATTGTCTTATTGCATCATTCCCTGTTTTTTTGCTTTTTTTAAATAAATAACAAAAACTCTGTCTATTATCAATCACTCTGTAACCTAGTTTTGCCTAACCAAATTTCAGGAGGAGAAAGAAAATTCAAAACACACATGCTAATGTTTTTGGGTTTGGTTCTTTTGTTGTGGTGTTTTTGTTGTTTTTTTTTTTTAAAGTCCAGATTTCAAAACAGCTTATTTAAGAAATGACAAGTATTGCATAACAGAGGCATTCACATTCCGGAGCTGAACAAAAAACGTTTCAGCCTTACAAAACGTTATTCCAATGTTTCAAGGTTTTTCCTCAGTCTTTCCACTATGGTTTCTCTAACAGTTTGGCCATCAACTTGGAGGTAAACTTTACTACCATATACAAGAATTACAAAATTAGAAACTATCAATAGTATGCTGCCAGTGAGCTCACAGAATTGTAAAAGCACAGGCATGGTATCCAATCAAAAAACAGTTGAGCACATTGATGCTGCTTGATACCAACCAGCCTGTAGTCCCAAACCATTCTGAGGAAAGACCACTATTACTCTGACACCACTGTCATCAAGCTTGTGGCTTCTGATGCCAACCTGATACCATGGCATTCCCACTCTGCCTCTTCCAGCTGCCTAGGCACTTCTGTTCCTACCAGGCCACCATAAACCAATTCATGCTCAGAAACCAGCAATTCTTCTGCTCGAAACTTTCTCAAGATGCCCTGTTCCTTCTATATGAAAAATCATCCTGTATTTTACAAAAAGAAACAGCGCAGGAAAAAACCACAAGGTTGATTTTTTTTTTTTTAAGTTTGATATTTAAAACCAAAAAATTACTAAAGTAAGTATGTGTATGTTCCCTTTCTGACTCTTAAAAGAGCTTTACTGCAGTTACTTATGCCACCACACTAACATAAAGCTTAAAACTGCAGACACTTTCAACTAGCAAAAGCTGAGCTGATGGGCCACCTAAGCAGTACAGCACAAATGGACAAACTCAGCCCCACAAAGAGCCTAGCTATGCCCATAAGGCATTACACCCCAGTTACTAAGTTTTAGCATTCTAAACATACTGATGTAATTTCTGATCCCAAGCTGGCTTCCACAGGACACACCAGAGCTCCCCTGTGCCACTTTCATATCCAAAGATATCACATGCAGATGTGCCTCCCCTTCTTGTATAACTGCCAGCTGTGATGAACACCTTTAACACAATTACACTGAAGCTTTCGTGTGAAAGTGTGACAGCTTCCAGGTAGAAGGTAAACCAGAGCACTGCTCTATATTCTGTTGCCACTTCATGTGTCTTTTGGTAAATTCAAGCCTAGTGCTCCCTTTCTGAGAGACATAAGCAAAGTATCTGAGGACTGGGCTCTCTCTAGTGCACCTGACTTCAAGCACTCCTGCACTTTTATAGGCATCTGAAGATCTAGATCCACATTTTGAAATCAGAGCTAAGCAGATCTCTCTTCAAACATTCATACTGAGAAGGAGAAATCAGGAAGTAAGCCCAGAAATCCTACTTTGCAACACAGGATGTGCCTGTCTGTGCACAGGGCCTCTGTCAGGCTTTCTTGGAAACATTTTACTCAAAATTTAAAAAGAGAACCTCTAAAAGGAAAAAAAACAAAGATTTAATAAATTTACTCGCATGACAGCAGCTTCATATTATCTAGGTATGTGTCTACAAAACCAGAACAGCTCTTCCCCCTTTGCCATCTCACACGTTAGAGTTTACAATTACAATTAGAGGAGGTACTTAGTCATGATTCAAGTACAGACAGAAGAACCCTGTTCTCTTCTGCAGTTCTACATGTCAATGCTCAACCTTGCCACAAACCATCTTTTTATCATCACTGAGATCTAAGTAGTATCCAAAAAATTCCTTCCACTCTTTAAAAAGCCACTATGATCAACTTAAAACTAATCTTACCAATATATGGCATAGGTACTGGGACAGAAAAAAAAGACAGCCCAATGCCTTGTAATATACCAATACATCAAAACCCTCTACTTAGTTCAATCCACTAGAAGAAAACGTGTATCTACTGCACTGTGTACCTAGTACACTGAACCATCACACATAAAAATACAATATAAACATAGCTACATTGCATAGAAGTAACCATACACCCCTCAACCTGTCACATATTTCTTTCCACATATCAAATCCTATATAGATGAACCATTAAAAGGGGGGGGAGGAACATTTACACACGGCAACCGAGTTTGTGGCAGATGCCTAATTTTGTCCTTTTATACCAATTTAGACCGAAATGTACCCGAGCACCAGGTCGGGCACTGTAAGCAGGGGTAACACACCTTAGGCTGCCAAGCACTACTGACAAAAAAAACCGAACTCATACCCGGCACACCACCCTGTGGTGCCAGCGGCTTCGCCCGCTTTCTCCAG
>VWZY01007620.1:1065-13119 GCA_013399075.1 Chloroceryle aenea | reverse complement strand
CGACTTGACGTTTAGCTGCCGGCTCGGCCTCCTGAGGAAACGGGCCATTTCGTCAAAAGCGCGCGTCTTCAGTCCCCTCTGCCCCGTGGTTTAGTGCGTCACGTCGGCCCACAGGCCTGGGGATGGATCCATATGAGTGCCGGGTTGTCTGTGGCCTTCAGCGGTCCCCGTGGGCAGCCTGTACATAAGTGTTGGAGATACTTAGAAGCATCGATTGCCGTTGGGGGGCTGTGTTTAATTATGTTTTTATTATAAATGTAATGTAAAATAAGTTATTTTAAAAATGAGAAAACATAGTATTTTCTAAATCAGAAGGCATCTGTGGTCTTCTTTCTTGTGTGTTTAGAAAGAAACTGAGGAGGAAAAAAAAACCCGTGTGTTTCTGTACAGAAAGCTGCCCTTATAGGAATAGAAGAGCATTGTTCACAGCGCTTATAGGTTGAATGCTGATAAGTCTGCTCCAAACACGCTTTTTTACACATTAAAATGAATGTCTGCTTTATTTATACTTAATATACCCGAGATTTTCTTTAGTAAATGTTGCTATATTTTCTTACAGCTTGTCTGAATTTCCTGAAGCTCTGCAAGGTCAAGTACTACAACTATTGTCTTATTTACAATGTACAGGTGAATATTTTTAATTCCTCTTTTGTTGCTGTTGCTGTTTAATTTGTTCAAATTCACAAACATGAAAGCAATCTCTTACGTATTGTGCTTTGTGACAGAGGGATTTTATTATACAGACCGGTGACCCCATGGGAACTGGCCGTGGAGGGGAATCTATATTTTGGTAAGTACAACTGTGTTACTTAAGTGGTCCGTAGAAGGCAAAATCATTAGTAGCTTGTTACTATTTTGTAACACAAATTGGTCAGGATGGGAACATAGAGGCTATACCTGATTTCATCAGTGTATAAGAAAGTAATCCTCTTACTCTGCAAATTTACCTGAGTTCATTTTGGTCATGTTGAGTGTGTATAAAGAAATCACTATTCTTTCTTGTTTAAGATATTTTCAGTGGTCATGCACATAAAAATTGAAGAAATTGTTCAAAATGCTAGGATGGAAGTTAGCAAAGTGCTTATGTTCTGTATGATTCATTTGAAATTGTTATAGAAGTAGAATTAAAATTGCAGAGCAGAACTTAACCTGCAGTGCTGGGCAACACAGTGTACAGAGATAAATAGCTCAGTTTGAACGAAGTGTTACTAGACCAGTACTGTTTGGTCTGTCAGAGCCTCTTAAATACAAAACCTTGAACACATGGATCCATGCATCACCACTCTGGTGATACTGGAAGCAGTATAATTGTGCTAAGCAGATGCAAGTCTAGGTAGGTAAACCTGCCAGACCTGAACTGTCTCTGCAGATGGGTAGATCAAGTTTATTTTGATATTCTGCTCTTTCATAAGGATTGGTCTTCGAGGCTCATCTTTTTGACAGATGGGGAAGTATAGTGTGATGAGAGAGTGACAGATACTGCTCTGCTACTAGTATGGAGAATGGTAGTTCATCTTTTCTACCCCTTCATTAATGCTGAAGTCCACGAAGTTGGAGTTTCTGTTCTTGCTATCCAGGAAGCTAATGGAAGCCACATTTTAATGTGAATCCTCCCTTCATAGAGGTTTACACACCTGCTTAGCAAAATGAGTTCAAACACATCACTGTCATTAAATTTGGGCAAATGTGTGTATTGACAATGCCTGTCAGTTACAGAATGAGACCAAACAACTTATGTCAGGAGACTTAAAACTTGGAAAAAAAAAACAAAACAAACCATTTGCCATATCTGGTGTGTTTCAAATTACTTTGTGCAGTCCTGCCTCTATGATGAACTAAGTTTACATGTAGATTTAGTGGCTTTCCATTTTTGGACATAATTCACACTGTATAATTCACACTGTAAAAGTATAATAATTTAACTTACTTTTATGGAACCTACTATTAAAAATTTGTATTTGTTTCACGATTTAAAAAAAGTTACATACGGTGTTTAAAAACGTACAAACACACCTCCTCTCTGCCCCCCCCGCCCCCAACCTTTGTGAAATGCCTCAATGTAAAAATCTTTATGATGTTTTATTTGCTGTTTTACAACACTTGTTGGATCTTGCTTTGTAAAATTCTTTTGTCTTACAACATATTTGTTATATATGTTTTCAGCCAACTGTATGGTGATCAAGCTAGATTTTTTGAGGCGGAAAAAGTGCCGAGAATTAAGCACAAGAAGAAGGGAACTGTGTCAATGGTGAACAATGGCAGTGATCAGCATGGATCACAGGTCAGTCTTGGAAAGCCTTAGTACACATCTAAGTAACTAAAATGAAAATTCCTTGAATTTACAGAAGAGCTGTAACAATGGCAGTGTTGTCTCAATGGCATCATCCTGTAATATGGTCAAAAGGCATACAAAAAACTGGCAACAGATAAGGAATTTTGCATTGTGTTCCAGGTGCCAAGGGGTATTTGATTACAGAAAATAAAGAGGTTAAAATGATCAGATTCAAATCCTGTCCTAGTTTGATTTTATAAATTTTGTTAGCATTCAGTTCTCTTTATTTTTTGGTTTGTTCATAAACTTCTTATAAAACCTTGATGTGATTTTGTTAAATTATAGAATAGGCAGGAAAAAATCTTGTAGTTAAGTGGAAGTTAAAAGTAAGGGAACTGCTTTTTGAAATAATCTTAAAACTTTCTGGTTATGACTTCATGTTAGTTTGGAAACTAAAATCATACAGTTTTCTGATGTATGATCACTTAAGTGTGCATTAATAATACATTGTAAGTTTGAAACTTTATCCCAGTGCTAGTATAAAATAGTTTTTGAAAGTGGTGTTGTTACCTTTGCTGTTCCCTGTTCATGTGCACAAAGTTTTTGAAGTATATTTAAAGCTCTAATCTCATAAAAAGATATTGTCTCTTAAGTTATTATTTCAGATGCACTGTCACTTTTATATATGAAAATGCCTCACTTGTAACATCCTTAAGCTTTAATATTAAAAAATAAGGGGGGTTAATAATCAAAGAGCAAATTAAATACCCCCTATGTTTTTATTCCAGCTAGAGCTTGTAATACATGGAGTTAATTTTACTGCTTCTGTGCATCATGTGTATAAAATTGTGTTGGTGAGGGGTTTTAGGAAAAAGATATGACATTTGTATTTATACTTAAGAGTGCAGCCTGCTACCATGTTCACAGGCATATGGGATTGAATGCAATTCCAAGGAATATTATTGCAGCTTCTTCCTTGGGAAAGAAAAATTCCTGTAAGGAATTACTCGAAGTTGGCTTACAAATATAATGTAGCTTAGTGTAAGCTATAGCACATACTAACCAGTTTCAGTTGTGTTACAGAGAAGGAGTGAAATGTTACCAGTCAGACTGTAAAGTGTGGGTGTAATGGTGGTTCTGTTATTTGTGCATATCTGCTTTGTTCCTTTTCATTACCGAGTATTATCCATCTTTATTTTTTTACCAAGTGTTCAGTTGGTGTCTGCTTTCATCCTTTCAGGTTTTTCCTAAAGCAAAACACCTTATTTGTGTCAGGATACATTTCAGTGCCAGTTGAAGCTGATCTAAGTCAATGCTACTGTGTTCTATTTCTCCTACCAGTGGGGTTGCATCCTGATTTTGGGGAGAGAAGGGTCTGTGATACAAGGAAAGGAAGGGAAAGAAGTCTGGATAGAGTTAGGTGAAGATTGGGCTATGGAAGCTTTTGCCAGAATGGTGAAAATGCATGTGCTGAATGCAGTTTGATGGACGGGTGATACAAGCTTGGCTCACAGCTGCCCAGAGGGGTAGCTTTGCTCTTTCTGTCCTCTTCCTTTCATCATCTGCCCCTTCTGGCTCAACAAACCCACCTGGCAGATGACTGTCATCTCTTCCTCTGCTGGTCTGGTTTTCTGCCAGATTACTGAGGCAAACCAAGTCACAGAAGGGTCTGATGAGCTGGAGCTTCAGGCCTGTGCAGGGGGAGACTTACGTATGAGAGAGCCTCTCTTCCTCAGGCAGTGGTTGTGAGCTGTAGGTTGGCTCACCCATGTTCTCACAGCTGATAGAAGATGACTAATCTGCAGAAATCAGGAAGAGGTCCTTTTTTTTTGCCACTGATTTCCGTGAGAGTTACACCTCTTCTAAGGTAAAATTCAAACCCTGTTTTTTTCTATTTACTATTACTGGTTTTGTATCTTCTTCCATAGTTTCTTATTACTACCGGGGAAAACTTGGATTACCTTGATGGTGTGCATACAGTATTTGGAGAAGTGACAGAAGGCATGGATGTATTGAAGACAATTAATGAAACCTTTGTGGATAAGGATTTTATCCCGTATCAAGATATCAGGTGTGACTTCTTTTATCTTCCCTTTTTGGAGGAATCCCCTATAATTAAACAAAACAATCTTTTTTTGGAAACTAGGTTAATATGACTGTGTCAGGTGGCCTGCACGTGGTATCTTAAGTACGCTTTTATTCTAGTATTATTGGTGAAATAACCAGGGACTAGAATAAACAGCTGTGTGAGAAACTGTGTAACAGTGTTGCCTTTACAAAACATCAGTTCACAAGTATATAGTATGTTTGCCTGTTTGGGGTGTAACAGAATCAAGGGAGCTGGTGTTCTGGTACTTGGGTAGAGAGTTATTTGCATGTGACTGATGCTGATGTTGATTTTGTTTTCTATAAGGATAAATCATACAGTAATATTAGATGATCCATTTGAAGATCCACCTGGCTTGTCTGTTCCTGATCGCTCACCAGAACCCACAAAGGAACAGCTAGATGTGAGTGTTTATGGTAGCTTCTTGGGGAAAAGTTGGAAGAAATAATAAATTTATCCCTATGTTCAGCACAGACTTGGTCAAAATAAGAGTTCTGTCTTTAAGGCTTTGTCTGTCAAATCTGTATCCCAGAAGAACTACACATTTTTATCATAGGCTGGTGAGAGATGCTCTTCTACTATATCAGCTTGAGTTCTGATATGTCAGATGCTTTTCTGTTATTTGTGGTTATTGCTGGTTTTAGTCAAATATGTCTGCTTAGTCTTTCCAGGATGAAAGGGTGACTTGGGTGGTGGAATTAGGTTGGAGAGCCCTATTTTAGATTTCTAATTACAGTGTAGATAAGTAGAACATTCTGAATATTCACCTTTTGGCATTGCTAGTTTTTTTGGTATACTTTGGTAGAAGACAAAATATAACTTTCTTTTTAAATGCAAAATAGTCTGTTTCAGTGGAAGTAGTCTTGGCCATTTTTTGAGTTACATCTGCAAGCAATCATACTGATGTGTATTTGTTAAAACAGAAGGAATTTGCTAGAAATATAGTAGTACTTCTTCATAACTTGCTCATAGCATGCACTTGTGGAAGTTCCTGGGTGAGAGAATCTCCTTGCATGGAAGCAGTTTTTTCAAGCAATGAATATGTTGACTAAAGAGAGTATTATTTACTTTGAAGCTAAATATAAGATCAGAATTAGGCTTTCATAATATATCTGAACTGTGGTTAATCTCCAGTGTACCTTCAGAAATATTAAACGGTATGAGGAGTTTAATAGCTCACTGCCAACTGTGTAGAGATTTAAAAACTTACACTTAGTTTTCTTCCCCCATAAGCCTGTCTGGAGTTACACCTCTTGGTGTAGAAATGTCTGTAAGAAGGGCAGCATTCTAGAGATGCTGATGAGGAAAAAAAGAAATTAAATCTCAAATCTGCCTACGTGTAAATACATAAAACCCCCCTAAAAATTATTGTTGTGATTCCCTATATTTAATGTTTGAGTCTTGGATACTATGGCGATTTGCACTGTTAATTTCCCCTGTGAGCTATCTAGATCAGAAATGAGTTGGTGCTTGCAGTGAGATGTTGAGTACAAGATAGGAGTATAAAAGAACTTAGAATGTCTAACTGAATATGGTTCAAATTTGACCTGAAAGTTCATAGTGCCTTAATCTAAGTGGTAAGAACAGAATGGAATCCCAGTTCTGTAGAGATACAATGATTAAGCATTTTTCATGTCTTGGATGGTGAGGGGGGAGGTCATGCAAGTAATATTTGGAAAGCGAGACAGAATTTTTGGCTATGGTTTGGTAATAAATATCTTTTTCTTTCATTTTTCAGAGTGGCAGGATAGGAGCAGATGAAGAAATTGATGACTTGAAAGGACGATCTGCAGATGAAATAGAAGAATTTCAGGCAGAGAAAGAAGCAAAAACTCGTGCCATTCTTCTAGAAATGGTGAACATCCTTCTGTATTTACTTTTTAGCTGTTAGTCCTGTATGTGTGCATGTTATATTAAGTCTAGGAGTATCTGTGCTAATTGTCTTGAAATTGCTTATCTGATGGTGATGTCATGGCTCAGAATGCATGCTGTTAAATGTCTGTGCTACAGTGAAAAGGATTGAGTGTGAGCACTGGAGATGATTTTCTGATAAAGCCAGTAATATTTCATTTTCAAAGCCAGGATTAAAAGTGGACCAGTGGAGGCTTTATTAAAAACTTGCTAGAAATGCATCCAGTTAAAAAGTATAAAATACAAAACATTCTGCTTAATGTCTGTAATCCTGGAAAAGGTTTTAGCATGTGTGGGAGAGAGCTGAGCTGATTTGTGATAATCTCTTCCCAGAATGTAGAGTGGCACTGAGGTGGCATTATTCATGTATGTAATGGCAGTCTTCCTTCTGTGGGATTAGTTGGATTTAACATTGGTTAACTTTGTGTTCTTCCTTCTGTTCTTTCTAATGTTTGAAAGCTGCTGGCAGTTATAAACTCCATATAATAACAAAAATTGTGAATAAGCTTTGAAATATTAAAAAAAAGAAAAAAGCAAAAAGCACACACTCTGTTGATGGATGGGTGAATCCATCTCACTTCTTTACGACTTTGGTTTACAAATCTCTGGCAAATAGTTTGCAGCAGAGACCTAATACCAGGGGCAAACCAGATGGGGCCACAGCATTGCAGAAGATCTGCAGGGGTGGGCTCTTGTTTTGTTGCAGTAAGAGTGAGGCTGATGATTTCCTTTCCAGATAAAGTTTAGGTTAGCTAAAAAAGGTGAGTGGGATGAGTGAGCAAATGCAGTAATTTTCATTCAGTGTTGCTGGGTAGTATGCAAGAGTAAAGTATGTTATACAAACTCAAGAGCTGAAAAACTAAGTGTACTGTTATTTTCACTGATTTGAAAAGGAAACAACTGTTAGTTCTACTGTTCTTTTGTCAAAACAGAAAACTTCTCTGAGTGTCATGTGCTTAAACTCCTTTTGTGTTCTCCTTTATGGAATCTGCTTGTGTTTTCTTCTTTCTCCTATCAAACTAATGTGCATTACATTTTTACTAGCATATTAAGTGAAAGATGGAGATAACTTGTTTAGATATCACTAGTCTTTTGTTCAGATTTTAAAAAGTGCTTCAAGAGAAGGTGGTGTGTCCATTTGCATTTTTCTCTGTAACTTAATTTTCTGTTGGGTTATCTTAAATTTAAGTTTATCCTGGCTGTTACCAGTTTTCGAGAAAAGATGAGTTTATCCTTGGTACAGAGACTAAAGAATGGATCCAGTTCATTTTATAACAGTGTCTCCAAAGTACACTTTGACCTTTTAGAACCATGCATTTGTTAAGTTATGAACAGGGAAAGCAAGGTAGAAAGTATTTGTGACTTTCATGAAGTCCCAGTGGTGGAATTGCAAATAGACTTGTCATTTTAGGTGTTATGGAAGACACTTTTTTGTGACACTGAGTGGGGAAAATATTTTACTAATTTTTGATTTTGTGATATCTATTTTGGGGATCTTATACATATATATCATAATATATATATATATACAAATATCTGAAGGGTGAGTGTCAAGTAGAAGGGGCCAGTCTCTTTTCAGTGATGCCCTGTGATGGGACAACAGGTAATGGTAGCAAGGTGAAACACAGGAAATTCCACCTCAACATGAGGAAGTTCCACCTCTTCCCTGTGAGACTGACAGAGCACTGGAACAGGCTGCCAAGAGAGGTTGTGGAGTCTCCATCTCTAGAGACTTTCAAGACCCACTTGGGTCTGTTCTGTGTGGCCTGCCCTGGGTGTTCCTGCGCTGGCAGGGGGGTTGGACTTGATCTTCAGAGGTCCCTTCCAGCCTGTACCATTCTATGATATAAATGTGTCCAAGATCATCCAAAAGATAGGTTGTCAGTGTGCTTGTGGAAATAAAATGTAGAGAGCTTCAGGTAGAGGTGATAATTTTTTTTTCTGTATGCCACAGGTGGGCGATTTACCAGATGCAGAGATAAAGCCACCGGAAAATGTGCTGTTTGTTTGTAAACTAAATCCTGTGACCACAGATGAAGACCTAGAAATAATATTTTCACGTTTTGGTCCCATTAAAAGGTAATTATTGTAAAACAGAATAACAAAAAACAACCTTCTTGTTGAAACTGAACTTGATTTCTGCTGGTCCATTTAGGTTTGGCTGTTAAGTAGTATTCTGATGTCTCTGGAGATTTATGCTGTGTTGCATGTATTTGGATAGAGGCCACAACAATACTGATATAAAATCAGATCTAGCTTAGATTAGTATCCTGTTCCAGCAGTCATTTTATTTTTTCTATTTTAAACTGAAACCCCAGGGAATGTAGAAACAAGGAAAGCATAGGATATTCCCTGTCCTCCATTCCTTTCAACAGTTTTTATCTCATGAGCTAGATGCAGTCTCTGTTGTTTTTTTTTAATGAGAATATGTAGTTTGGGTTAAAGTAACAAACATTTCTGGCATCTCATAGTCTTAGTTAAGGTGTGCCTCATGTCTACTACATTTTTCTGTTTTGAACTTGGCTTCTAATAGTTCAGTTAACTCCTCCTAGGACTGGTATCAAATGACATGATAGGCAGTGAAACCTCTCTATCCTATACCCCCAAACCATATATTTTTCTTGCTAAAAGTACAAATCTACATGCTCATACTTTGTAGAGGAATTTTCTTTACATTGTTTCCCTTTTCTTGACCTTTTTCTGTTCTTTTGTTTTCATCTGAAAAGGACCTGAGCTGCACATGGTATTAAATAAATTGCAGATTTACAGTAGCACAGTGATAACTCTCTGGCTTCACAGAATGGTAGAGGTCAGAAGGGACTTCTGGAGATCATGGAGTCCAACAACCCTGCCAGAGCAGGATTTCCTAGAGCACATTCAAAACCTGCCTGGACACGTTCCTGTGCAAAGCTTCTGGAGAAAGAGACTCCACAGCCTCTCTAGGCAGCCTGTTCCAGTGGTCTTATCACCCCCACTGTAAAGACTTTTTTCCTCATGTTGAGGTGAAACTTCTGTGTTTCAGTTTGTGTCCACTGCCCCTTGTCCTATCTCTGAGCACCCCTGGCTGTCCTCATCCTTTTGATCCCCACCATTTAGCTAATTATAAATATTGATAGGATCACTTCTCAGCCTTCTCTTCTCCAGGCTAAACAGCACCAGGTCTCAGCCTTCCCTTGTAAGAGAGATGTTCTAGTCCTCTAATAATCTTTGTAGCCCTCTGCTGGACTCTGTGCAGTATTTCCCTTGAACTGGGGAGCCCAGAACTGGACATAATACTCCAGGTGTGGTTTTACTAGTGCAGAGTAAAGGGGGAGGAGAACCTCCCTTGACCTGAGGGACACAGTCTTCTTTATGCACCCCAGGATACCATTGGCCTTCTTGGCCACAAGGGCACATTGCTGTTCCATGGAAAACTTACTGTCCATCAGGACTCCAAGATCCTTCTCTATGAAGCTGCTTTCCAGCAGGTCTTCTACCCCTGACCTGTACTGGTGCATGGTGTTATTCCTCCCCAGGTGTAGGACTCTACTCTTGCCCTTGTTGAACTTCAGTAGGTTCCCCTTTGCCCAGCTCTGGTCTGTCCAGATCTCACTGAATGGCAGCACAGCCCTCTGGTGTATCAGCCACTCCTCCCAGTTTATTATCAGCAGCAGCCTTGCTGAGGGTACACTCCATCCCTCCATCCAGGTCACTGATGTTGAATAAGGCTGGACCCAGTACTGACCCTTGGGGAGCACTGCTAGCTACAGGTCACCAACTGACTGTGTACCACTGGTTACAACCCTCTGAGCAATATTGTTCAGCCATTTCTCAACCCCTGTCACCATCCAGAGGATGTTATGGGAGACAGTGTCAAAAGCCTTGCTGAAGTCAAGGTAGGTGACATCACTGCTCTCCTGCATCTAGCCATTCAGTCACACCATCATAGAAGGTTGTCGGATTAGTCAGACATGACTTTCCTTTAGTAAATGCATGCTGGCAGCTCTTGATAACCTTATTTTCTTGTATGTGCTTTGAGATGATCTCTAGAATGAGCTGCTCCATCACTTTTCCAGGGATGGAGGTGAGGCTGACTGGCCTGTACTTTCCAGGGTTTCTTTCTTGCCCTTAGGTTTTTTAGGTGGTCCTGAACAGGTCCTATTTATTCAAAAGCACACTAACTCTCTTCTGCACTGAGTTCCTACCAGTTTGTGCAGTACCAGCATAGAGGCCTGCAGGCTCCAAGATCCTTCACTAGACTGTCTTGATGTGTCTGATCGTGTGAGTGAAATTGGCATTGTTTGCCACTCTTACAGCTTCCAACGTGATTTCTGGGTGTTGTAGGCATTTCTTTCTTTCCCTCCCTGCCCTGGTCTTGATCATTTTTTGGAATGTGTATCTTAATCCTGATTTGTCACTTTCTCGGTACATACAGGGGAGGTCTCACCTTACTAAGTCTCACCTTCATACCACATTTCCTGCCCTTATTGCTTGTCTGACCTCCTTAAGTGTGTAGTCTGGGTTTTCATGGCATATGCAAGATGCAGTGCTGTATTGTTCCCATTTTTGCATCCTGTGCAATACTTTAGGCTTCTTTTTGCCTACTAAACTGTCTGATCAGATGCTGACTGCTGCTTGCTAAGAAGAGAAAGTTTGTTGTATGTTTGTTTAAACTTCCCTTAACATGACTAAGAAAGCAGAACGTGATATTTCTGGTCTTGCATTAGTGAAATGCAAGAAATTTAAAGCAAATGGTAATGGTGAAAAACAGATTTTGTTTCATTGAACAGAAATTCACCCCTAGTTCTACACTCAATGTTTACCACTTGCGACTTAAGTATAATAATTATGCAAGTAATGTCACATGCTTTTTTTTCTGTGTAGACACCCTCACATCAGTAGGGGTCTCAGAATCAAGTGTTATGATACCTTCAAGGTTTTTTTGTTGTTGTTTGATGGGTTTTGTTGGGTTTATTGCTGTTGTTTTTACTGTTCCTTTCCCTTTTAAGCAGTGCTTGCTTATCCCACATTTTTTTATCTCCAAAAGCATTGACGTTTTAATCTCATACCAATTTTTCAGCTGTGAAGTGATTCGGGACTGGAAGACTGGTGAATCTCTTTGTTACGCGTTCATTGAGTTTGAAAAGGTATGGTTTGATCCTGTATGGATATTCTGCTTATAAAACTTCATTTTTGGCATACTTCCAATAAGGAAAAACACTGAAATCTTCAAGAGTGGTGGAGATAACATTTTCTCTCATTGACTTAGTTATAGAATTTGTAGGTCCTAAATAAGGCAAACATTCACAGGGTGTCAGGGGTTGGAAGGGACCTTGGAGGTCTTCGAGTCCAACCCCCCTGCCAGAGCAGGACCATACAATCTAGCACAGGTTACACAGGAATGCATCCAGGCAGGTTTTGAAAATCTCCAGAGAAGGAGACTCCACAACCTCTCTGGGGACCCCATTCCAGTGCTCTGTGACCCTGACAGTAAAGAAGTTCCTCCTCATGTTAAGGTGGAACCTCTTGTGCTCCAGCTTACATCCATTCCCCAGTGTCCTGTCACAGGGCATGAGTGAGAAGAGGCTGTCCCTTTCCTCTTGACACTCAGCCCTCATATATCTATAATCCCCTCTGTCTTCTCTTCTCCAGACTAAAGAGCCCCAGGTATCTCAGCCTTTCCTCATAAGGCAGGTGTTCCAGTCCCTTAACCATCCATGTAGCCTCTGTTGGACTCTCTCGAGCAGATCCCTGTCTCTCTTGAACTGGGGAACCCAGAACCGGA
>VWZY01007619.1:4970-15386 GCA_013399075.1 Chloroceryle aenea | reverse complement strand
GCCGCCGCCCCCGCCGCCCGCAGCCGTTCCTGAAGGGTCAGGTTCTTCTCGATGAGATCCTGGTTCTGCACTGAAAGCTGAACAGAGGGACGCAGGGGGTCAGGGGTCACTTGGTACAGAACGAGCATGCTTAAAGCAACTTCACTCGACGCTGGGAGCACCGAGGGCAGCAGGAGCTGGTTTACATCAAGCTCTCCAAGACTCTCACCAGTGAAGTGAGTGTTGGCTCTACACAGCATGTGAGTGTTTGGCTTCCCTGGCTCAGGCAGGAAGCACAGAATGGCTTGGGCTGGAAGGGACCTTTAAAGGTGATCTAGTCCAAGGGTGTTGCAGTGAGCAGGGACGAGTGCCCTGTGACACAGCACCGTCCCAGCCAAGGCGTGACATCAAAATAAGCTTTCAGGAGGCTGTGCACCAGCTGCTCACCCCTACACAGGCCACCCCTTCCCTCAAGAGCTGCCATTGTGCTCAGCTTCCTCAAAGCTTGAGAGCAGGGCTCAGCCCAGCCCTTCAGCCAGGGCAGTAGTGGAGCCTGGCCTCCAGCTCACTGCCTTGCTGCCCTCAGCTGGCAAACTCAGCATCCTCCACCTCATCCCGCAGACCCAGCTGAAATTCCAAAGGTAGAAACTGCCTCTCTCCTCCTACTTTTGAAGAGAGGAGAGTGCCTTTCAGAGCACTGACAGGGCACAGGACAAGCAATGCGGGAAGCAGGAAACAGAAGAGGTTATACTTCTAACTACAAAGTAAGGGCCTTGCTAAAAGACAATCCATTGTTCATTCAACTGCTACACTCAGGTATGTGAAACACTCCCCCTCTGACCTCTTTCACAGCAGTCCGGAGCTGTTGCAGTGCATTTTCTCTTCTCATCGCCTCCTCTTTCAGAGCATGGCTTGTCCCCTCCTCCTGGGCCACCTGTTCTTCCAGGTTCTGGAACAGACCATGGGAAAGTACTAAGTCTAACTCACTGCACAGCAGATTGTCAAGTTCCACGTCTCTGTGCAGCCATCTCTTACCTTTACTTTCAATGACAACTGCTCCATCTTCTTCTGCTGTTTGTCCACAATCTAGAATCAAAAGCAGAGGCATGAGATCTGGCCATACAGACTCAGGATTTCTCCTTCAGTAGGATAGCATCCCCTCTCCTCCCCATTCCTGTTCACTTACTCCCTTAACCACTGCTTCTCTTAGGGGTGGACTTGGATTCCCTGAAAAGCACTTGATAAAAGGCACCATTAGACATAACAGCTAAAAAGAGACTGGAGAAGTTGCATTCTCATGGTTTTCCTCTCCCCTCTCCTGCATTCTCCAGCTTCTCTCCATCATTACTGTCAGCACCCACAGTTATCACACCAAGAACAGCTTTTAAAACCTCTCAGTTTGGAACCCCAAGAGTTACTGCTTCAGTACAACTGTGACTGCTGGATGACTGCAAAAGTCCCTGATTTCCATGGCTGGTGTAACTCAGAGGAAGGAGAAATGTGGGATTCCTGTCTGGGACAGCCTGTTACCTTCCTGAGGCAGTCGCATTCTTTCTTCAGAGACTCATTTTCTATTTTCTGTCTCTCCCCATCGTGGCCAGGGGGTCCTCTCTCTGCATTCTTTACGCACTGCTGCACCTTGTCCTGCAAGCTGAAATTAGCACAACACCGTGGGGAAAACAGCTTTGTTTAGGGTGTTTCCCTCACTGAACAATGAAGGGGCAAACGATTTTCTTATCAGGTATCAGCACTGCTCAGTTTGCATCCCAGCTTTCAAACTGCCTGTGCTGGGACAGACAGACTGACCCTCTCCCTGGACACAGCCCTGCCCAGGATGTTGGTACAGCTGCAGACACAACGACTACAGATTTCATAGGTCCACTCTGCAAGAAGGCAGAATTGAGAGTGATAACCTGAGGACACAGACACACTCAGGTGACAAACAGGGCTCCCACGCTTTCTCTCAGCCATGTGGTTCTGCTCCCACCCTGCCCTGCTGGCACACAGAGTTTGAACATGGGGTTTTGGGGAGCACCCGCAAAGCCACCACGGATCCACAGTCACCTGGTTCTGACAGGTGGGACAGTGGCTGTGCTGAGTCCTCACTGTTCCTGGGCAGCGATTACTTCAGTGCTATGACAAAGCTTATTCTAATCCCCCTGGTTCTTACCTGCGCACAGTGGAAATCAGCTCCAGCTCCTTGTGTTTTTGGGTTTCTAGCTGCATCTCTTGCTCCCTGAAAGCAGCCCGGACATCTCCAAGCTCTGTTTCCAGTGCCAGCACTGTTTCTTGCATAGCTGTACTCTTCAGTTCAGATTCCTTCAGCTGCAACAAAGACCATCAAAAGACTCTAGAGACCTTCCAAGGGTTTCCATCACACACACACACATTTCAACTACATCTGCAATGCTGATCTTTACAATCTAGCAATTCTCAGGTACAGCTCAGAACATTCCTCCTCCAAAAAGGCCAGACCACAACTTTGCTTGGGCAGAAGAGTCCTCTGAGCAAGTATATGAAGAGCTACCATTACAATTCAGAGTAATTTTTACCTTCTGACTCTGTTTCTGGTGGTCCTCAAGAGTTGGTAAGTCAGCCAGGTATCGTTCCAGGGTCTCAATTCTCTGTTGTCTCTCCCTGTTTTGGTCAGACTCCTTCTGGCATTTCTTTTTAAGATTATTAATGTGTTTGTCTCTTCCCTTTACCTGCAGGACCGTTATATATGGGTTTAGTTCAGACAGTTATATACAAGTTTAGTCCCTTCTGCAGTCCTTTCTAAGCCCTCTCATTTGCATTTTTGTACAGCACTCGACACCAAAATACAAGATCACATTAACTCAGCTGCATTTCTGCTCATTTAAAGACTGGCTTCTTCTCTGGTTAAAGGAAGAGGTAGTGAAATACTTCTGACTGCAGAAGGAAGGGCTTTTGCTTTTAAACCAGAATTCTACACAGAGATCAGAAAATACCTACAACAACACACTGCCACAGAGAACTTTCATCTAGTCACCACCTTGACTTTTAGCTTTGCACAGAGAAAACACCTTCCCATCTCTAGATCATACCCTTTCTTCCTGTTTCTTTAACTCCTCTGCATGTTTCTGCATTGTTTCCTTCAGCGACTCCCGGATCAGCTTTGCATCCACCTCAGCAGCAGCCAGTTTTCTCTCCAGTTCAATCTTTTCCTTACTGAGGGATTCAGTCTTCTCTGTGAACTGTGCTCGGAGAAAGGCGTTCTCCCGCTGCAGCTCCTGCGAACGGAGACAGCCCATGACCTCGGTTAGTTACAAACAGGCAGGAAGCAGCTGTGCTGCCTCCGAGCTGCCTTCTCAGCCCTCCTAATTCCCAGACATCATTCAGACCACCTTCTACACTGAAGGATCTAAAATAGTGCTTGTCAGTGATGTCAGATGTTTGCATCAGCTTCTAAACAAATCGCACTACTTCAGGGATTGAAATCAAGAGTCGGAGAGATCTTAGAGACAACAGGTCATCAGGAGCCCAGACACAGGACCATTTCACCCTCCTGCTTTGGAAATGCCTCATGAGAAGTGGAAGGGCTGCTGGATTTAATACACATTTCTTACTGCAACCCTGCTGCACCCAGTTACCTGCATTCTCAGCATGTAGACATCTCCGTAGGATGCTGGACAGCCAAGCAGGGCACTGTGAACCTGCAGTTCACTTTCCCGGACTTTCTGCTCCAGCTGGGATATGTGTTGTCTTTGCCTGTTACAAAAAAACAAACAACCAAACAGGTAACACACGCTGTTCTCCAATGTGTACTCTGGTTTTGACAGTAGTAGGGAGCAACTTGAACAGTGCCACCCCAGCTCTAGTGCTCCATAGAGTAAGGAGCAGAAGAGACAACTCTGCAACCCACAACTGACCCGCAGACAAACAATCTGAAAGATAGCAACTTTTTTTTTTTTTTTACAATTGCTATTAACTTTTCTTCCCCACCTCTCTTCACAGCCTGCTCCCCAGCAGCAATTATAGATAAAACAAACAAGCCTTGCATGCTTTGGAGCATCCAGCTTGGCTGTGGAACACACAGTGAAATACACAGACAAAGGACTCAAAATGAGTAGGCAGAAAACATTATTTACAGTCTAAATGCTGAAGGCAGTTTTCACTAGGACTTATTTTTTGAAAAAGCTTATGGACCACAAGTGTTAGGTATGAGAAATGCTGGTTTTCAGCCCAAAGAGCAAATTTAAAATAAAGATCTTCAAAGAACTCCAAGAAAGTCCCTAAACAAAAAGGCAGTAGTTTTGACATTCCAGATATTCGTGATGTAAGCAAAACTCTTTATCCCTTACAAAAGAGACAACCATAAGCAAAATTGATTTATTTAAACCTTTCATTTGAACATTTCTCAATATCACCATCCTACTTCCACGAGAAACAGAAGGAGAGCTCATAAAAAGACTGTTCTCCAAAGTACTTCTGTTGTTGTTTGCAATCCAAAAGCTCTATTGAGTAAAAGAGACTCTGAGATATGAGCTTTCTGTGGTACTTTAGAACCCCTCCCTCCCTTTCCAAAAGGAAAGATGCTGGAGTCTTTAAAGCACACGTGGGTATCAAGCTCTCACCTGTCAATGAGCAGCTCTTTCTCCTTGAGTAGGTTTTCATTGGAGTTCAGGATATTGATCCACTGGGCCGGATCAGGGGTAGGCAGCGAAGGAGAACACACGGAGGGGTGGTGGCAGCCACCTCCATTTTGCAACTGAAAGAGGAGACAAAACCAGGAGGGAGAGGTTTGTGCTCCACAGAGGTAATTGCAACACTGCTAGAGCTATTTTGCACGCCGTGTGCTCATCTGCATGCCAGGACGTAGCTATTTCAGTCTCTGTCGAAGTCCAAGAACAAGTAACTGTGCCCAAGCACAACTGGAGATTAACAAATAATTTTAGATCACTGCACTAGCTCACTGGAAACAGTTTGTCTCCATCAGAGTACAGCTGGTGGAAGGTGATAAACAGTTTCCATCTAAAGCTGCAGTGAGTTTTATGCATCTTTGTCCAATAAAGTCTTGTTTTCTCACTCTAGCTACAGCACACAATTATTCTAGAAACTGTTAAGAACATCTTGACATCCTTTTTCTTGGCGGTTTCTAGCAGGGAGGATCAGAACTGTTGTGCAGTCTGTAACCTAATATAGGGCACAAGCAGCGTGTCAGACGATACCTGTGACAGCCCATGTTGTAAAAACAGATCATTAAGAGACTTTCACTGGAAGACAGGGAGAAGCAGGAGACAATTCCCCCCCCTTGCTTCCTAACTGGGACAATGACACCTGACTAAAGAGAAGGGAAGGGTCTCAAACTCGAACATTCACACAAGCAGCTCCCTACCTGCATTTGCTCTATCTGCAGTCGCACCTTCTCCAGCTGTTGTTTCCATGCGCTGAGCTCGCAGACCTGCTCGTGAGGATGCATCGTGCAGCCTTCTTGCACCCACGCTTGAGATGAAGGACTTAGAGGTTTTGAAAAGAAATTGTTGGCCTGGAGCCCCGTTGGCACCATTCTGCTCCTACCCGGCCACGTCCCGTCCCGGGGCTCGCAGGCTCCGTTAGCCCCCGCCGCGTGCTTACTCTCCGGCAGCACCTTATAGTGGTCCTTTCCTGCCTCAGCTGCCCCAGGGTTTGGATTGAACTTCTGGAACCTGTGGAGGGGGTCAGTGCACAAGCTATCCAGAAAGAGAGACTGGTTCATGGTGGGCTCAATGGCAGGGGTGTCAAACTTCCAAGTATCTTCTGTTCTCACGGGTTCAGAAGCAGGATACCAGGCTCGCTCAAAACCGTTTTCTCCTGAAGTCCTGTAGAGATGCAAAAGATCCCTGGGGGGCACCTGAGAAGACTTCCCAGCGTTGAAATCCCCGTTTCTCAGGAGCCCTGCGTGTTCGGCAGATCCTGGCATAGCAGTTTTTGAAGTGCCCTGTGAACAGCCCTGGTCTCCTGCAGAGCACGGCTTGGAGGGTGAGGCACCCAGCGTAGAAGGCATGACATGGGCTGTTGGGATGGTCACTTGGGTTTTGATGGGCTGNCGTTACTGGAATTGCAGAAGTCTGGGGAAAGAAGAGCGACGCTCTAATTACAATTCTGAAAATATTCTAACACCAACAGCCACTCCTCTGCTGAACTTCAGGCAATAATTTAAAAACCCGATTCTCTTCGCCCCAAACACGTCCTCCTAAGCAGCAGCAAGACTAAGGCACACCTACAGAACCCCTCCCTCAGGAGACTGCTGACATTTTCCTACCACCGTAAACCACAGGCAGAATCCAAGCTTAAGTCAATACACACTTTTAATGCCTTGTTTTTAAGCAGCTCGAGTATAATCTTAAACCAATAAGGTTATCTTTCTATAGACTTAGAAATCAAGTCCTTTAAATTGAATAAAAAAAAGCTGACACTTACTCAGCTGAACACTGAGACCTTGATTCTGTTCTGCCCATCCCACAGCTCAGCAGCCCTGAGCCACAACCAAAGCTAAGCGGAGCCTTCGCTAAGCCCATGATGAGCTTTCCAACATAGCCAAGCACTAGATCACCTTCAAACTCCTCCAGGACGCTGCAGCAAAAGAGCTTTTTCTGAAGGCTCCTGCCTTATTGCCACAGGAAACGAGACCGTTGAGCACACGCACCCCAGCGTGAGCCCGTCCCCTCAGATGGGCACCAAACCTGGCTACGTGGAAATACAGGGTTATTCTTAGCAACTCTCAGATTTCACTACAGCAACAGCAAGAGCTGAGAAAGGCAAAGAGTGAAGTGCCCGTTCCGGCTCCTCATCCCGATACATTGTGTATCGCAGGATTGCAGGTTTGTCCCAAACAAACTTGTTTTCTTCACTGCTTTGGCTAAAGGCCCATCCCCATATGATGTTGCTTTCACCCAACATCAGAACTGCAAGGTCACCCCTTTACCTGTCATCTCAAAGTGTTGTAACAAGATGGAATAAAAGGTTGTCATTTGGATAAGGCCAAAATCAGATTCTGCAAAGCCCATCATCAAACTGCAGGAAAACTCCCACAATAAAGGCACAAGACCTTCTCCTTAGAAATGAGCAGGAGAAAAGCCCTTGGACATTCCTTGGCTGTACCCAGGAACTGCAGGGAACACCATGCTACCAAACAGTCACAAGCACGTTCACCTTGGCAAACGGAAGGGACAGCACCATTTCCTTTCACAGCCCCTAAATTTAAACCCGATAGTATCACGATCAGGAACTCAAGTTCTCCGACCAGCACGCCACGTGCGGATGCTGCAATCGGTTCCTTGAGTGTGCTAAGGGTCATCACAACAACATTCCTGACTAACGGAGCGACCGGGAAGCCAGCGGGCCTCAGCCAGCTGCCTGTGGTGCAGTTCAGCCTCAGCTCTCACAAACAGGGCTACAACATCACAAATGTCCACGAGTCATCACTGTCCCCATTGCCCTCAGCCTGCAACTGGATGGTTGGTTGTTCTCAGCGAGGCCAGATCAGACACTTAAAGGTGCTCTAGTAACATTTCTAGCAATATTTCCACAAGCCAGGCTGTCTAAAAAGGCTTTGTTTCAACTCACACATGACTATGATCTATGGCACAGTCAAAAGGCTCAGGGCAGTTGTGAAACACATGAAGTGGTTTTAAAGAACACCACAAAATTTCTTGCTCCTGAAAGGAGAATCGGTGACCCAACGGGGGCTTATGTCACTGCCAGGGAGGAAGATGGAAATGCAGGTGGATAGGGAGGGAGGCTGGAACTAGATCATTAAGGTCCCTTCCAATCCAAACCATTCTGTGATTCCTCAGCAAGAAGCACAGAGTTCTAACACTGAGGTGATGGATGCACAAAGACACAGAGCTGAAATCTACAGAGGTACCTCGAAATTATTTCTTAAAAAAAAATAGCACAAAAATATATCACACAACAGACTTGCTGCTAAATCACTGCTGGACAGTATGAGCCAGCAAGTCACCAGAAGGGCTCTTCCAGACAGCTAAAGTTGCTTACTACAGTTAGGAGATAACCAAACTACTTCAAAAAGGCAGCAAGTCCCTTATCACTTGAGATTTCAGGCATCACACCTGCTGTGCTGAGGCCCTGGTTTTGAAATAGTCTCCAACCATCGTTACAGATTCTGCTCTCCCTGAGTTTTACGTTCTAGGGCTCACTAAACCCAGATATTTGATGTCTGTCAGTCTTCTAAGAAAGCTTCAAGTCCTTGGCTGTGACCCCGAGCTGACCATCACCTTCTGTGCTGTCTGAGCAGGAGGTCCCGATGCCCCCGTCCCTGCTGTCGGCCACACTCGAGCAGCGACTGACCCGGCTCTGGATCTTTGTGGACAACATAGGAGTTTTCCAGTCAGTCTCCAAGAAGTGACTCTTTTGACTGGTGCTGGGATCTGGAGGGGAAAAAAACCCAGGGATATTTATGTTTTAGACAGTAGACTAAAGCCTTCTAACATACTTAAACCATACTTAATTATGCTAGCCACACCAAAAGCCAAACAGATCCTTGCTAAAGAAATCTCTTTTGCACAAGGAAATGGCAGCAGGCACTGGGAAGTCAAATAATGTCAACAGGAGATGTAAAAAAATCAGCCCTGTTGCAGAAGCTGGAATGCAAAAGCAGTAAATGATATTCCCACTGGTAAGTTTGGTGATACTGCACCCAGCTGCTGCTCAGTACTCAAGACTACAAAGAGCAGCAGCAGCACTAGGACACAGCAAAACCAGTTCAATTAACGATGGGGTTTTGCAGCAACTGTTTTTAACTCTTCCAGATCTATCACTCCAGAGATGGGTTCGCCACCAAATGATTCCTTACCCCTGCACACCCAGGCAATTGGTTCACTTTGCAGGAACTGGGGTGTTTGGTTTTCTAACAGAGAGCTGTTGGTAAAACACTCTTCTTGGGGCCACAGGAGAAAGTGAAACGGGATCCAACAGCAGCAGGGTTTTAAGGAAAGGATTGTCCTTACCTGAAGGACTGTTCTGCTGGAGCCTCAGGTCTGGACATTTCTCTAGAGTAGCCATCTTATCTATGCAGGGAGCTACAGGGCAATAAATAAAAATCATATTATAAGTCATCCATCTTACCTCTCCAGGGAGCTACAGAGCAATAAATAAAAAATCATTTTAAATTAGTCAGAACCAAACCCACTAACCACGCAAAAGGCACACACACATCAGCTGCTCTTCATTCCAAGTAACACATTATTTTGTTTAATTAGTGTCTCCTCCCAAGAATGTCTGCGTTTCATCCCTGCAGCAACAAAAGCAACGTTTAACCCCCCCCTCCTCTCAGTTGTTGTAGGTTTCTTCATGCCAGAGAAATGAGGAGAGTTCCTGTGTGTAACACTCCCCAGGCACACGGCCCTTCAGCAGCACCTTTCAGCTGGGGGGTGTTGTCCCCATCCTAGTTATTTCTAGAGCACCAGTCACCACGGCACCTACATGCTCACTTGATGTCTGTCGAGAGGAAAATAAATCAGAAAAAAATCCCCTTAAAAGTCTTAACTGTAACTCAGTTCCTTTCTGCCCTCTGTAGAGGTCACCGAGCAACTACAGGTTGGAACAGAGGCAGAGTTGGTTGGAACAGAGGCCGGCAGAACTCGGTGAGGGCGATCGTTATCTGTCCAAGAGCTTTGGTTTAGTTCATCTGCTTATCCCAGCACTTCAGACAAGGAATTTCCTGCCAGGGATGATGGGAGTATAATTCACTGGGGCTTCACTTCAAGACCTTTCTCCACTCCACCAGTCAAACACTAAATCCTTGATTGACAGCCCGTACAGATCCTTGTTTAACCGATTCGGAATGCTCCCGGAAAACATTAATTCCTGGAAGACATCCACGTACAGATTCTACAACATAAAACAGACAGCGGGAATACAGCAAGATAATGAACCAGAAGCAGCATTTCACTCAGGGAAGAAATAAACCACTATCTAGCTCAACATAGTGCTTACTATGCTGAATTGAGATATGTTTCAGATATTCCTGAGCTTAAATCTCAGGAGCGTGTGTCCAGCAGCACGGCCGGGCAGCTGCAACAGGGAAATTCAAGTGTGGGCTCTTGAAATAAAACAGACAAAACACCCAAAGCTTTCCCACCTCACTCGGCACACCTCCCCCCTCACAAACACACCCGGGCAGGGAGCACCCGCAGCCCCTTACAGACCACCCCTTCCAGCGGCGGGCACAGGGAAGGCCCTGAAGAGGGGGTGGGTAGGAAGGAACACGTGTAAAAGAAGGAAAAATAAGGAGAAACAGAAAAGGGAGCGGTGAGTCACAAGGAGAGCGGGCAGCGCTTCACCCGAGGGAGGGGAGAGCTTGGCGTGTACGTGAGGTGAAGGCGGAGAGGGGGGAGCCCTTGGCCCCCCCAGAAGGGGATGAGGGAAACAGTGATGTGGAGGGAGGGGAGAGGGGAGAGCAGCTGCCGCCGGAGG
>VWZY01007618.1:79157-96843 GCA_013399075.1 Chloroceryle aenea | reverse complement strand
AAAAGGACTGTTCAGCCTGCTTGAATTTGCGAGTCTGGGTGGAGCTTCAACTCCCCGGCCGCCCAGCACTGCTTTGCTTTCCTCCCTTATTAAAGTAAAAGAAAACGGTTAAAACTTTACCAGCCTTGGTGATAATAGGTTTTAACAATGAGACATATGATGCATGATGTGGGGGGTGTACATGTTAAGTGTAGATATGTAATATTTGTACTGTACCTTTCTAGTACCTTAGCCAGTAGGGAAAGGAAAAGGGTCATATGCAGTCAGGAAAGTAGAATAAAAGGGGGGGGCTGTACCATACATCCATTTGAGACACCCCGCAGGGATACGCCCAGTGGACTCTGTTTTAATAAAGTCATTTTGAAGGACTCCCCTGTCTCCTTTTTGAACATGGACCTCATGAACATAAACACTGAGAAGCAATTTAACTGGAAGGTAACAGTTAAAACATCCTGCTCCTTAACAGAACCAGCCAATAAATCAAACTCCAAATTTATACTGCTGCTGTAGTTAAACAGTCATAAGAATCATTTAACCTTAGAGAATAAAACTCAGCTGATAAGTTTTTTCTGACTAACACCAAATAAAATTTATTCTTGCAGAGCTGTGGAAAAGTTAAGCACAGTCTACCTTTTTTACAAAGTTTCCCGTTACAAGATTCCATGGTTTACACACATGTATTTCATTAAGAAAATTACTTTGTTGTAAGACTGAAACATAACTGTCTCTAGGCCAGTGCTATAATAAAAGTAAAATGAATTCAAGGCCATTTGCTGAGAAAAAGACAGGCTTAACGTATTTTCACACTTTACTTTCCTTTTCATATCAAAGCTTTATTTTCTTTTCTCCTTCCCTTTGCTATTGTTTTATTATTTCCTTTTATTAGTACATTATCCACTGAACAACTTCAAATAAATCCAAACTATTCTGGAAGCCAACTTAAGGCATTAATGTTTCAGATGAAAAAATAAATTCCAAAACCTGTGCATTACTAGAAAGATCCTGTTCTAAACCACTTGTCAACTAACTTTAAGAGGTTATAATAAAGACAGGATGAATGCAATGATCATTTAACTATCAGATAATGCAATAAGCTTTGTGGAATCACACAAAATAATAATACTGCTTTTGCAGTGAAACTAAAAAGCCATTACCTGTAAGTGAACACCATTCGAAAATGACTCAAAGAAAGCAAATTTACTAGACCATGCTGCCTCTCTGTTACAAAATAAAACTCAGTACTCTATTCAAGAGCAACCATCTGTGTCCCCAAGCTATGAATATGCTGGTTTAGTTCTTAAGTAGAAAGCAAAATCTTAATAATAAATGGAAAAAGATCACTGGAAGTGTTGAAAATGTTCATACACTCACCTCAAGGTACTACTTAAATGCTGAAGAACAACTAGAGAACAAAGTCCCCACCTGGGAAAAGTAATCCTCCTGTTACAGGATCATTGACATGCTCGTAAGTACTTAAGATCACAAAACCCGCACTTCACACACCAATCCTTGAGGTCCTCGAATTTTAGTACTCACTATTTACACACTGTTGTTTGTTCATATATGAGCTGCTACCCTGTCTAACACACAACTGACCACAAATTTAGGTGATAATCCACAAAAAAGAAGATACCTAGCTTCAAAAAATAATGGCTTTGTTTTTACTTTAAATTACTTCTCAATACTTTACATAATTTCAGAGAAATTTATTGCATATACTTTCCTCAAGCATAAGCCATATCTGACTCAAGGCAAACAAGGCCTGATCCACACTCTTTTTCAAGGCAGTAGTAAAGATAGCTTTTTTTTTTTTTCTTCTCCACTACATAAGAGCATATCTTTAATATAAACAGGTTCCACATCAGTAAATCTCTCTTTTTAAGGTCAGGCACAAGTGGTATATTGACTCCCAAGGTGTAGGAGGACTTAGGCTAAGGGCTATAAACTAGCTGAGTTGTAATCCATTCGATATTGGTAATGTAAGAATAAGAGTGATTTTCCAAGTTTGTGTCTCTCAGGTTTCTCTAAGGGCAGGACAACACACTATGTCTAAAAACCCTCAGTGTGAACAGGGCAAGGTCAAGGCGCAGGAGTTTAGTTTTATACATTGTATGTACAACATTAAAAACTTCAGCACTAATTATCTAAACATAACATTAGAAAAAGGCTATAAAAATAATTACTAAGTAATATGGATTTATTTGCAATAAATCAAAAATGAGTTTTGATGAACACCAATTTCCTGGCAAACCTTACACTGTACCCATACACAAATTCATGGGATTCTCAGAGTAAACAGCTGATAATTACGTCGATTATGTGAGTGATTACTTATCTCCAAAAAGTCTTAGTATTACCATGAGGACAATTCACTGCTATTGTTTCATATAACTGAAGTCAACACTTCGAAATTGATTAAACAAAATTCCTGCACAGCTGGAACAGGTCCAATTCAGTATTATTTTAAGTGAAAGAACTAGACCAACACGATTTTGGTGGAACTGTAAACAAAAAGCTTAAGAATGGAACAAGAAAAAAAACTATGAGTAAATTATGTCAGTCACAAAATTTAACAATACTGGCTCAAAATCCAATCATTACATAGCTAACAAAAATAGTATGATTTCCAATAAACGTTGTTTTAACTTTACAATTAAAAAATACATGGATTATTGATTAATAAAACTGTGGTATTTCTACATTAATATCAGATTTATACCTTATGAACTGAACTGGAAGTACATTGCTGCATAAATAAGAATTCTTAAGTAAAGCATTATATCCAATTCATTTCCTTTACTCCATTCCATTAACTTTATAACATGCAACCTGTGAAATATGTTCACTTGATTCATGTCAGTGTCAAGCAAGGCAGGGTCTGCATGGTGGAATGTGATCTATCCTTTAGCCTTCCTTGTATGACTGCTGGAACATGTGTGGTTCCTGTTCAAACTGGTTTCGTTGTTAGCCATGCGGTGTTAAGCAAGGGGGGGCCTCTAAAACGCAGGTGCTAAAGAAGCCACCCCTGGAAGCCTCTAAAGCGCATGCACCGAAGGAGATAGGCTTCTTCTTGGAGTTAATTTGCAAAGACCCACCCTTTTATGAGTATGTATTAGTAAAAGGAATATAAACCAGAAATGGGAAGTGTACAGGTGTGTGTCTTGGTAGAGCAGAGACTCCCGGTGCACCCAGCGCTGTGTGCTTGCCTTTATTCACTTAATAAATTATATTGAAATTCCCATTTGGGACTTAGGAAATCTGTTAATCAGAAGCCTTCCACCAGCAGTGACTTCATCAGCCAAGTAAAGTCCCTTCACTTAGGGTTCACCATCCCTGTGCAACATTTTAATCTTGATACTTCACAGAAAGCCTTGGAGACATATGGTGTCCAGGATACAAACTAGAGTTCTAAATCAGCACATCTCACAGCGTATCTAGTAGACACACTGTTTTAAAACTAGCACAACTGCCCCACAGCAACCACAGAAGCAGAAGTACATCCTTATTCACCTTAGAGAAACTCAACTCAGATCTTTGATAGACAGGGTTACAAGGAGAGAGCTTTGCATTTGGGTAAACAAAAATTCTAAACAACCCTATGTTTCTCACTTCTCTCCCAAACAAAAATATAAGCCAGAGTTATGCAAACTATACTCTTGCTTTTACAAACAGATCAGGTTCTTTACCATAACCTTACCCAATAACTTGGCATCAGGTATTTTATAGAAAACCAGAATGACATACTATAGATAGGAAAATGGAAAATACTTTCCAACATACTGTAAGCATACATAACTTCATATGTTTTCTAAAGTTCAATTAACACAGCAATCTCTGATATATAACACAACCTTATAAAAATTATGTGATTAAATCAGTTTATATAAAGAAAAATTTTGTAAAAATCCTCACCATAGGTTACGGTGTAACACAAATCATAAGTGTATGCTTTCTTGCTCTTTTTCCTCAAAAAAAAAAAATCAGAAGAGCTTACAGTAGTCACCTCAATTTCTTTAAATTTTATATCTGAACTAAAACATGAAGACTGTACATTTTGCTCATTACTTAAGGGCTGTGAAATTTTGTGGCTATCTTAAGAGTTCACTCAGTTGAAAACCTGTGCTGAGCACTAACGACCCGTGGTTTTATTATGAATCATCCTTTCTAAGAAAACCCACACGCTAGAATTTGAGCGCTTCAGGACAAACTCAACTTACAACTTTAAGATCATGTGGGAGAGTTCAGAGATATGACAAGCAAATATATACATTCTACATATCAAAGGCAAAGCCTTAAAAATTAAATTTAATTACTGGAAGTCTTGGGTAACACTAGAGTTTAGTAAAAAGTAATTAGTTGATCTTCTCATGTCAATTCTTGATAGTTTCACATTTTAATTTTAGCACTGGAGACAGCAAGGAACAAATGTAGTTAGAGCAGCAAAGAAACGCAGAGTGCAGTATTATAATTCTTCCCTTTGCCACAGATATTTAAAGTTTTAAGTCATAACTCTGCCTACATTATGCTTGATTTATATTTTCATCTGTGTAGGGTTTTTTTCCATTTACTGTTTTAAAACATTTCTATTTTTTGCTTAGGATTCTAGCTAAACATAAGGGCTACCTTGTTATTTCCCAGTTTTGCTTGCTAGAGAGTCAAGTTCATATGACCTTTTTGCTGAAGTTCTACAACCAACAGAATACATTTTTTTCTAACCAATAAACCACTTTTATAAATAAAGGTTTTCAGAACGTGGTTTTTTTTGTTTTCTATACTTCATTATACCTTGCAGTAAATACACCTGTAGAATCAGTTAAAGTATAAATGCAGCTCTTGAGATGCTGCCTCCTAACCAGTAGGTGTAATGAGACGACCATCTAGTGGTGACAACCATAATTCACACACTACTATTTTAAAGACAAATGCACATTGTTCATCTACACAAGTCACTGGACAACTTCTTAGTCTTCGCCTTTTTTTTTATTATTCTACAGCTTTAACCATTTCTTTAATTCAGATTTTGACCTCCTATGATGAGATTAAATAAATTAATTTGCTGATTTTCTTCATCCGTTTCTGTTATGAGAACATCTATGACAATTCTTCCACATGTCAAAATTGCTCATGGCATGAAATTACTTATCTGAAGACACTAGCAAGAATGAAGCTCCACTGGAGGAAGCTGACTGAGAACCTGATACACATTTAGTGTATTTGTTTCTATATTTCAAACATGTCAAACAACTGGAAGAACATTCTTCCCTAGCTACCAGAGTAATAAAAGCTGTGAGAAATCATTCTTCATAATGAAGTTGCAGAGGGTAGGTACAGGGAAATGTTATGTAAGCACACTACAAAGAGCTGCAGGAAGCTTAATGCTTAGTGGAGCTTCATAATCAAACCAAACCATAAAATAGTAATAGAGCATTTGCTTCTAACAGCTATCTGGTTTTATTTCTGAAAAGCTCTGATATGGCTCTAAGTCAATCAATAAATACTCAAGAGAAAAATTCAAGCAGTTTCTCCTTAAAGACAGGCATCCAGGAACTGTTCCCTAGAAACAGTCACCAAGCCTCAGACTTGTGTTCTACCCTGTTTTATGCAGCCCTTGCAACCTTGCCTACTCTATCGTACACAGTGGAAGCTTCTTGAGGACAAGAAAGCATGCTCAAGCTCTGTCTTCACAGAGTTCTCTATAAAGCAGGGGGCAGCAGTAAACCTCAGACACCTTCTTCACTGTTCAACCTTCCTTTTTCAAAAGAATTTGAGGGGATTTTTCCACAGGAAGCAGAGACCACCGCAGAGGACAAAAGATATGTAGGATGAGCAACTACATTCTGGCTTTACATTCCAATTTTCAAAATTGACTATACAACCTTAAAGCATCAAGAGACTAACAGACAACTTAGGATCTCAATTAAAGCCACAACTGTCGTGGACAACTAGACATCACAGACTGCACCTGCACAAGGGTAGAAACTCAGATTACAGGTGAAATCTGAATGCCAAGAGGCAAATATTTTATCTGAGGTAAAAGCAAGCAATAGCAAACTGATGGTTTTCAGCAGTATCCATTAAATTGACTGGCAACAGTTAGAAAGCAGACCAAGAAAAAAGAAACAGAACATTAACTAGAACCCAAATAACTCTGCCAAGAAAGGACAGAAAACCCTCAAGAGCATATTAAAGGACACCTGCACAAACTAGTGTACGCAAACTCAATCCTATTTTTTCTTTTGTCAGTGTTAACTGGTGTGGTGGGGTAGGAGGAGTTTCTTTACCACTGAGGGTATAGAATTAAGAGCTCCATGAAAAGAGGGAAAAAAAGCATCACCTTCAACAAGATTGAGCAAATTCATAGATCAAGTGCTCTGTGTCCACTCCTGCAGCATTCTTTGCTTCATCAGATGAAATACGTTCCTGAATGTCATTCACCCTCCTTCCTGACACCCCTAGAGCATGCTTTCCCTGTATGCATGCTTTCCTCCTCCTGTGCAACTGCCATTCTCCTGTGTCAGCTTCAGTAACACTGTAAACATGACCCTGAAGTGCCTCTTTCACCTCCACAGTGTTTCAAGGACACCTAAGTATAGCAAGAAGACACAAAATAGAGCAGTAACAGAAGGAAATAAATACAAAAACTCTCCCTATGTTCTGCTAGCCCACTTCTAGAACGTGGTGTAGAGGTCAGACTCTCAGCAAAGCCAGCACTGCCACCATCGACCTCTGCTGAAGGTGAGAGAGACTGTCAACAGATGCTCGGCAAGAATTCCAGAGAAGTCTGTGGAAGGCAGATAGCAAAAAGGTATTTATTTATTTACAGACTGGTTGGCTTTTAACTGCAGCCCAGAACATCAACCAAAGACACACATAGCTAGTATGGCAGGCCAGAGCAGGACAGGCATGTTTACTAAAATTAACAACTTTTGATATACCTCCTTTCTGGTTCACCCTAGTCCGTCTTGCAAGATAGAAATAAATGTCCAATACTGTCATTTATAAGTCTCCAGGAGAGAACAGGGTATTAGAGATGACACTTAAAAAAACTCAAGTAGATTCACTAAAAAAGGCTAAGGGAAAGATTGAAAGCACATGCTTGACAAGAAATCTAATCAGACAGTACAAGGAAGCCACATGAAAAGGACATTCAGTCCAGCAAATCTAGAAAAAGAACATGCTTTAATTTCCCCAAAAGAACTTTCTCCAGTGTCCATTTTGCCTGTTTCTCTGATGACTTAATATATGCTGGAGTAGCCCGATATCAGGTACCTGAACATTCACTGTAACTTTCCTAGATTTAGGCCTTAAACAGAAAACTTAATCTTACATTATGAACAATTATTTATTAATACAAATCTCAGCCTTCCTGGTTTATTAACATTTTTGCCACCTCAAGACGAGGTTTTTTTTTTCCCCAAAGCAATAAACACACTAATGTGAACTAGCATATGAGTAAGAAGAAATGAAAAGAAAAGCAGCTTGATGTGCTGGGATAGAAGCCTTACTGGAAAATTCTTTAAGAAAAGTTTGCAGACCTTTGGTACCAGAGTTCCTCTGCTGTTCTTGCAGCTTTGTCAAGATTTTTGACCTCATCTTGACTATCCTAGGTGTTGAAAAGAAACCTTCTCAGACAGCCAAACATGAGGTAAACATTACCTTCTGTTTCCCTAGCCTGCAAAGAGATTTTAATTACATCTCCTGCATCCACCACAGCTCATAATAAGGTATATAAGGTCTGGCATCAAGATTGAGATAGTAGTCGGATCTCTATTCGAATCTCCATGGTAAACACACGTCAAAAATCCCGGGAGTTTATTCTGCAGAACTGTACAGTGGTACATGCATATTTGTTTTATTCTTCCTGAACCATTCCAGACACTCAGAACTCTTAGTTTACAAACCCTTCAATGCATCTGTTACTGCAATTTCATTATAATGTGTCAGGAAGCACACTATTACCTCTTTTCAAATTTAAGAAACTCCATATTGTCTTTCTGCTTTTACCTGGAGAATACCTTACACACTGACTCCTAAAAATACTCATAACATAGATACCTTTTTACCCACAGAAAAGGACCATTTTTCCCAAGGTGGCTGTGCATAATTAGCAAGTGAAAATCTCTTCAATCACTATGAATTCTGGTCAGATGAATTTAAGCCCAAGGACAATCTTGAGTTTAGGGTAAGGTATTGTAGATTTATTACTGGATGACTATTACAGACAGAACTGAGGGACTGTCTGCATATATTTGCCACATTGACTCAGACCTTCTGCCCTGGTAAAGTCATATCACTCCACCAACAGTTTAGCGATACTACTCGTGTAGGCGACTACCACTCCCAAGACACTTTTGGGCAAACTTTACTTCTGAAGTGAAAAAGCTACCATGTAAAACAAACTTAAATGCTTACAGATTGAAACACAAAACCATTCATAATTCTGTCAAAAGTCGAAAAGAGACTGATATCTACTAAACTCATTCAAAACTACAAATGCACCATAAATGTTATTTTCCATTGTTAGGTTTTTCAAACAAAATTTTTTTTTTTTTAAAGTCTGCATATTTTTTATATATATATATATCTTTTAGGTATTTTAGGTTCAAAAAACAGAATATATATACTTTTTTCTTTGTCCAGGATAAGCAAGTTGCAGAAAAGCAAGACAGAATTAACACATAGAAGAAAAGTTATTTTAGATGTTATTTTATAAGGGAAGATCCAGGAGGTTGTTTTTTTTTTAATTGATATTATCCTCATAAATTCACATCCAGTTCAAGATGTGAGAAAACAAACATATTCTTCATCTAATTTTCATTTCAGTTATTTTCTAACATGCATCTGATAAAAGCTACCATCATTTAAAGAATGATGTTGCTTTTGAAAATTTAAGTTCACAGTTTAACTGTGAACAGTTAAGTTAACTAACAGTAAGGAACACACAACAAGAATCTTACCTTTTACACCACCAAATGGACCATAAATCATATTACAAGCAGTTCTCTGAAGATTGTGCTCATACATCAGTTTAATCTGATACTGGTTCCCATGTTCCACATTTCCCAGAGTTGCTACAAAAACCAAAGGGTATACATGTAATGTGTACGAAGGAGTAGCCATTGAAAAAACCTGAAAAACTATAATCCTAGTGACTTTTGAGATATGAAGGCTTTCACTCTGCCTTCTTTAAAAAAATAATTAAATAAAAAAAACACACAACCAAAAAAACTCCACAACACTAATTAAATATATCACCAAGCTACAAAATTCCTAAAAGCCAGAACCAGAAATAAGGGCTCAGTATATCAAATGTGGCATAAAGACTTTGCAAGAGGCCAAGATTTTAGTACTTAAATGGATTTTCTTCATGTCTGGCACACCTCTAAGATCAGAAAGAAGCCTGCTCAAGGGGCAATTCTTAGGATTCTCTAGTTACTCAGGAAATACACTACATTCTAACAGCCAGCCTCGGCTGTAACATTCTGTCTCAAACTAAGCTGTAGCTAGTCTTTAGCTGTATTTTCTCAAAGCTATGCTTGGGGCATGTTTATCGCTTGCATGAAATTCAATGCAGTGCTCAACAATGCAAAGTTAAGAGACAAACGTATGGTAACAAGAATAATTTCTTGACATACATCGCATTCTCTGAAAAGGTTTGCTTGAATTTTAATTACATGCCTCCTTCAGGCAATGAGCAGAAATACAAAAAGTCTGAAAAACCTGAAGTTAAAACTCCTGTTTTAATAATCAAAAGTCTTCCCTGAAACTCACAAAGATAGGGTTCTTAATCATGTAGAACAGCACTTAAGGACTAATATTAGCAAGAAAAAAAAAGGTAAACCAACTTTGATAACAGTCACATCAGCAAGTAAAAGGGTGGTTTTGAGTGAATGATACCAAAGCTAAGTTCTACCACACCTTTAAGTATGCAAAGATTATTCTAATACAATCTTAAAGAACAAGCTGTGGAAAAAAATGTAGCTTATGCTGACTTTTTCGGCAATTTCATCAGCTAAAATCCAATAGAACTTCTAATCAATTACCCCAAAAGCTGACTCATGTTAGGGAAAGGGCTGGAACAGACATAGGATAAGAGCCGTGTCTGAGTAAGTAGGTAAGTAGCAACATCAGAGGAAAACAAGTTAAAAAAAGTAGTTGCTCTGTGTATACTGATTTTAACAATATCCAGGCCACACCTCAGTCAGACTTTTTATATTGACTGTAAATACAACATCCAGGCCATACTTTAGTCAGATGTGAAAAATGCTTTCATTTGTTGAGGAGAAGCAACATAGCTCTTTTATTATAACAGCTACAGCAACACGTAAAAAGCAACTAAAGATCTCACTTTATGAACGTGTAATTTGCCATGGAAGTATAAAGAAATAATGATCATTATTTCTCAGAGGACTTGTTCAAAATAACCTGTTCAGATGACAGAAACAGTGTGAATACAAATTAGTATGAAAATATCTATTAAAGGAAAATATCTATTAAAGGTTTATAAAACTTTACTTTTATAATAATAAAAGTAAATGCTTATGCCATGTAGACCAAACAGCAAATGTTAACTAGATAAGAATTCTAGACTGACATCGTTGTACTCCATGCAAATTTAAAAATAAATTTAGTAAAATTGTACAATTCTTAGGTTAAAAACCTAAGCCTTAAGCAATATTACAGAGATGGGAAAATGTGAAAACTTCAGTATGACTCAAAGTCAAAGGCTGGAAGAGACCTTCAAGACCATCAAGTCCAACCTTATTCCTAGCCCTATCAAAACCACTAAACCATGTCCCTAATCACAACATCTAACTGGCTCTTAAACACTTCCAAAGATGGTGACTCCACCATATCCCTGGGACAGGCTATTCCAATGCCTGACAATCCTTTCACTGAAGAAATTCTTCCTGATATTCAACAACATCCTACCTGCAATGAGGACAAATAAGAAACACTAAACACAGAAGGCAAGCATCAAAAAGACCATCCTCTGCACTTACCCCAGAAAACACTATAGGGCTAGTGAAATAAAGGTCATTCTTGGGCTGTGTCTCAGCTAGCGATGCTTCGGTGCAATGAAGAACAACACCACAAATCAAAATCCTTTATTGACCTGAACCACCCCTGGCTCAACTTCAGGCTACTTCTTATTCTATCACTGATAAACAATGAATTGAATTTTAAAGATGGGGGCTATAAGATCTCTCCAATGTCAGCTTTGATTTACACATATATTAGAGAGAATTCAGTGCGCAGAAAAGGTATTTTGTGACTTGCCTCTTTACATACAGAGAGAACACAGCATTTAGAACTTTCCAGACAAAGAAGAAAGGGGATTTAAATAAAAAAAACAAGGCAGTTTCATCTCCTTACAAGCATTACACTCCTGTCTTCTCCTGTGCTACATTACCAATGTTCTGGCTTTCTAAGAAATTATCTGGATTTTAGAAACAATTGTAATTGCTCCATTTTGAAAGAGCTAAGTTGTCATTAAACTTGTTCATTAGCATGGTGAACAGTAACACCAGCTGCTGAAACCATAATAAGAACTAGCTGATGGCAAGCACTATCAACTACAGAGCATCACATACATCAGAGCATCTCAAGCACAGAACAGATCAGCAAATCTCTGTTAACCACTGGGAAATACCCAGAACTAATGACTGTTTCCTCTTCATATGTGAGTTTGAGTGAGAGAACATGACAACACCAACTTGGTTGATGAGCAAACCCTGTATATACCACATTTAGCCTTTTAGAATAGACTTACAATCACCATAAAGCTTGTATTTGTAAACTAACCTGAAACACCATATACACAAAGTTTTCGGCAATGCAGCACAGCCAGATGTAGTTCTTCAGTACCACTGTAAGAAAAGGTTAAAATAAAAAAAAGCACTGTTATCAGGTAAATTCCAAGTAAAATACAAACAGGAAAAAAAAATAATCAAGTAACATGTGGCAATTACTTTCAGGTATGGAAAAAATCCAAATGTTTCACTGTTAGATATTATTGTAAAAACTCAGAATTACTGATATTCCTAAATTTACAGTGCAATATTTGAAGTTCATTTCAAAATTAAAATACTTTAGTAACATTTTCAGATTTAAGTATGAAGATCAAATCAACTATTTTCGAAGTTTAGCTTGAAATTAATTTCAAACAAAGTGCTGTTAACTCTTCCAAAACAAAATTGATAAGCATCATCCCTCCAAACAAGTATTCTGCAACTGTATATATCATATTTTTAAAAATTCACTTTTGTTCTAGTTGCACGGAACCTAAATTAAAACGTAGGGCAATAAGTCATGATCGCATTCATGTGATTCCTATATTCACATTCTTCTTTCCCCAAATCTAAGTAGTGTTTCCTGCAGAGAAAGTTTTTGTGCTGTACGTATAGAAAATGTTTCAGATCATGTCACAGGATAAGGTATTACAAGTCCTGCACAGTGTCACTCCTTGAGGACTTGAATAAAGTAAGAACAGTTTCTAATTGAGACAGGCCTTTCACCTTGTAGCCTTCCGTCTCAGAGCACAGGTCTTTCCTGTGGTTAGCAGACTTTTTTTTTTCCTTTATTTTTAAAACAAAATTCTCCTAAGCAGATTCTGTTACAGCTAATTAAATACAAGGCCTAGAGTCATAGTATCCTCTGCCCAGCCACTTATTTCCACTGAATTAATTGGAATTAAAGATCTTCAATCCTCTATCAAACAGCAACCAAAAAAACCAAACCAACCAACTAACCAAACAAACAAAAAAAAAAACCCACAAACCAATATTACATCTAAGATTATAGCATGTTACTTGAGTTTTCTTCATACCTAAAAAAAATTTTCAATATAAGGAATTTTCTGTACTACATACTTTTGAAAAAATCATACGAGTATCTGAGAGATTATTCTCCACATATAAAGTAAAAATTCTTACATATCAAGATGATTCAAGAAGCAGATCAAATGCATACTACAGTATTCACAGATGTGCTCAATAGCTGTCCAGCTGGAAACTGAAAATTCAACCCCAAAAGAAAGAAAATCACACATCATTTTTAAATAAAAAGCAACATGGCCCGTTGTTGACTTACGAAACAAATTTCCCCACTTCAACCTGCAATATTGGTTCTCGGAACTGCACTTCCAAGAGCAAGTCTTCAGGTTGCACTCCGTCTCCAGGTTTCACAGGATGTGGATTAAAGATACGGAGATATCCCATGTAACTGCCTACAATAATTTTATCTACAAAAAAAAAAATTAAAAATAAACAAGGGAGACTACAGAATACAACTGCACATGTGTAATTTATATTTTTGCAGAAGTGCTTCAAAGAATACCCTAAAAAGATAGAATATTTACATGAATCAATTAATGATGATTATGCTCCACCTTCTAGGTTAAGACTGGAAATTAACTTTTTCACAAATCCATGAAAATCTGTCAGCAAAAGGTTCAATATGACAATTATCATTACAATGGCACTGACCAATGTCACTACTCCATCATTTTAGACTAATGTTCACACTTTAAAAGTCCTGGTTTAGTTTTGAAGAGTACTTCAAACATTCAGCTTCTCCATGTTGGATTTGTGCACACACATATCACATCAGCTCAAGTGTGAAATTTTAAAACTGTGGCCAATGACATTTTTTCAAATGCAAACTAAAGCCACATAATTACTATATGAGGTCAACAAAGCTACACCTTGAGATCACCTGCTCTTGAGACAGATCTGTTATCTCAAAGAAGAATGCAATAGTTACATCAGTTATTTTGGAATCAGTATTTTAAGCAAGTAGTCAATTGGTCGTTAGTGAATAACAAAAAATTACTAATGAAAACCAAAGAGATGCCTCCCATAATAACAACCAACACCTCATGTTTGTTGCCAGGACTTATTTTCTCTAGGTACAGGCCATCATATCAATGTCAATAAAACTTGTCCATATGACAGGAGAGCATACAAGTACTCCTAAACCAATGAAGTCTTGGCATAGTCCCATTGGATCCCACGGCAAAAACCCACAACAGCTACTTACTCACTTTCCTCTTCAGCCACAAAAAACTTGCACGCCCAAGACCCTTGATCAGAGAATATATGACTGCCTTCCCCATTCTCATCTTTTCCTCAGTTAACTAACAAGTACCAGTAGAAAACTAAATCCAGTTCAGTTATTAAATTATTTTAAAATACTTTAGTTTAAGCTAGGACATCTTAACCTGCACTTAGGCAATTGTAAGTTGCTGATTCACTTCTGGTCCTTAGCCCCAGAAGGAAAAGAGCCTAGTGCAAAGAGAGAAAATACAATGTTGAGAAAGTAAACAAGACAGCAGACTACTATTCCCACAACACTGTTAAATCCTGCTTTTAGATCAATTGTTCTTTGGTTTGTTGTTTGTTTGGGGGTTTTTTTTGGTTGTTTTTTCTTTTGCACTAGGAAAAGACTATTCAGAACTCTGGCAGAATTTGTTTGTTTGGCAAACCACAGAAGCACCTGAGAACAATCACTTAGGAACTAGGAACTGTTCCCAGAAAAGGTGGCAGGATCAACATTCCAACTGAAGTGGATCTAGACCACTGCACACAGCATGGGCAACAAAACAGCTGGAAGCCACTGTACAGCTAGAAAACAGATGATCAGGCCCAGTCAGCATGAGTTTATCAGAGGCAAGTGCTACCTGCCCAACCTAATCTCCTTCTGTGACAAGGTGACCTGCTTAGTGGATGAGGGAAGGCTGCGGATATTGTTTACGTAGACTTTAGTAAAGCCTTTGACACAGTTACCCACAGCAATCTCCTGGAGAAACTGGCTGCTCAGGGTCTGGATGGGCATATGCTTCATTGGGGGTGGGGGGCGGAAACCACCCACACCAAAAAACACACCAAACTGGGATGGAAGTCTTGGACCAAAGAGATGTGAATGGAGTTAAATCCAGGTGGTGGCCAGTAACAAGCGGTCTTCCTCAGGGCTTACTATTGAGACCTGTTCTGTTTAATAACTTTATCAGTGATCTGGGATCAAGTGTACCGCCAGTAATTTTGCAGACAAGCTGGAATTGTAGATCTTCTTGAGGTTCTACAGAAGAATCTGGAGAGGTTACATCAATGTGCCAAGGGCAATGTATGAGATTCAATGAGGTCAAATGTCAGGTCCTGTACTTGACTCACAACAGGCTTGGGGAGGAGTGGCTAGAAACTGCCCAGTGGAAAAGGACCTGGGGGTGTTGGTCAATAGCCAGTTTAATATGAACCAGTATGCGCCCAGGTGGTCATGAAGGCAAACAACATCAGACATAGTGTGGCCAGAAGGACTAGAAAATTGACTGATCCCTGTACATGGCACTGGTAAGGCTGCAACTCAAATACTGGGTTCAGTTTTGGACCCCTCACTCCAAGGAGGACACTGAAGTGTCAGAGCATGTCCAAAGAAGGGCAAGGAAGCTGAAGGGTCTAGAGAACAAGTCTTGTGAGGAGCAGCTGAGGGACCTGGGGTTGTTTAGCCTGGAAAAAAGGAGGCTCAGGGGAGATGTTCTCACTCTCTACAACTCCCTGAAAGAAGGCTGTAGTGAGGCAGGAGTCAGTTTCTTTTCTCCACATAGCAAGAGACAGGACAAGAGAGAACAGCCTCAAGCTGTGCCAGGTTGGTATCAGGAAAAATTTCTTCACCAAAAGCATTGCCAAACATTGGAACAGGGCTGTCCAGCAAAGGGGTGGAGTCCCCATCCCTGGAGGGATTTAAGATATGTAGCCTTAGCACTTAGGGACATGGTTTAGAGGTGGAATTCAGTGTGCTAGGTTAACAGTTGGACTTGATGACCTTAAAGGTCTTTACCAAATTAAATGATTCTATAATTCTATAAACCTCTACTGAAAAGGGTTGGTTTTAACTAGTAACAGCTCAACTTCATACAAATTCTCTTAAAGGACAAACTAAAATAATTAAGAATATGTCAAGGCTGGAATCAAACTCAAGTACCTCCAATAAGCAAAAAAGAGATGAGCATCCAAGATAAGCATGAGTGTATCAGAGAAAGATCCTAAATATTCGTTAATTTAAAAAACCAGACACACAAACTGTCCCTGACAGCACAGATCATTTTGCATTATTCATAACTACCCAGCAAAGCAGTGCTTACTCAAGCCAAGTCACTTTTTTTCAATGGCCCTTTGTTTGCCAGGCAGAAAACGCTTATTTGCTCTCACTTTCCTTTTTCCTCCCCTTAAATTTTTTCAAAAACATACAATGTGTATTTGCTCCGATAACTAACTGAAAAAGTCATAAAGATACATCGCATTGTGGAAATAAGACATGAGAGAAATCACTACTGAACACATGCAACAATTAAGATGTTTAGACAGCCACAAATATACAAAGAGCATTGAATTTGTCTTCTTAAGCCTACAAGGACTGACTAAAGATAGCACACTTCAACTAGCCTGGCTAAGAGGCTCTCAACAAGCAATCGTCAAAGCAAACTTGCAGCTGTGTAGCTTAAAATTACAGCAAGTGTAATTCTGGATTTACCTCGCCCACTGCCACTGTTATCAACATCAGCAACACATAGGCAGCCTTGGTCAAATTCTTCCTTTTCTCCAAGTATGGTGGACCACCAGTCTCTAGCTTTAAACAGTGACATTGTTCTTTACTGAAAAGAAAATAAAGCATTGTTTAAAGTGTATATTAATTTATACACACAAATGGTTATACCAACTTTTTTTTTGTGTTAGAAACAACTTTTATTAAGTATATTCCATCTCTTGCTTCACATTGCTCTAGTGTGAGCTGAATAAATGTTCATTTTAGGTGTCTTGGGTTTTAGTAGTTAAAAAAACACCTTTGTAAACTAATGACAAAAAGTATCCTAATTAGCTGTGATAGACACTGCTAGTTATACAAAAGAGAGTACAAAAAAAAAACAGTTTTAAAAAATGTTAAAAGCCTTCTGTAACAAGTGTGAAGTAATACAAGTTTTCCAAGTCACAGAACTGGGGTTTTCTCTCTTACATTGGAAAACCAAAAAAAAACCCAACAATTTAATTCGAGGTTTCTGGAAGAGAAGACATTTTTAGAAAAGCAAATGAAGAAATAAACAGGCATCAAAACCTCCACAAGTAATCACCTTTAAGATGCCCTAGTGACATGACTAAAGAACTCGGTCAGATAGGCACAAATCAGCTTTTCTGCTCCCTACCTACTGCTATTTTAAGAAGGATGGAGGGGAGAAGAGAAACTAATCCCAGTGTAGAGGTCTTGAGCGGGACAAACCTTAACGCCCTCGACCCCATAGCTGGCAGAAGAGGCGAGGGGCAGCCAGGGGAAGCGAGCTCCGACGGGTCGTTCCGGGAAAAAGAAAAAATGTTGGGCTCGGCCCTCAGAGCAAACGCAACCTACAAGCCAGAGCCTTTCCTCTTTAAAAGAAACCATGTCTGGCATATAAATGCATTTATTTTTTTCGCCTCAGGCCGTCATTATGCCAGCCGAGCAAACTACTGCAGCCCAGTGCAGACACAGCCCGCCCCACACACCTTCTCCCGGGCAGCAGCCACGGCACCTCCACCTGAGCCCCGCGCCCAGACACACTCACAACACCCCCGAGCAGGAAAAAAGAAGACAGAGACCAGCGGGAGATTCCCTGGACAGGAGACGGCACCTCCCAGTGCGCGGTACTGGACGAACGGCTCCG
>VWZY01007618.1:39648-70836 GCA_013399075.1 Chloroceryle aenea | reverse complement strand
TGTTCAGTGGATAAAGAACTGGCTAGATGGTCACATCCAGAGAGTGATGGTTAGCAGCTTGATGTCCAGGAAGGTGACAAGTGGTGTCCCTCAGGTACCCCTGGGTGCTGGGACCAGTGCTGTTTAATATCTTCATTAATGATATTGATAGTGGCATTGAGTAAACCCTCAGCAAGTCTGCGGATGATACCAAGCTGGGGGGTGCAGCTGATATGCCAGAGTGGAGGGATGCCATCCAGAGAGACGTGGATAGGCTGGAGAGGTGGGCCCAAATGAACCTTATGAGGTACAACAAGGCCAAGTGCAGGGTTCTGCACCTGGGCCAGGGTAACCAGCATTATCTGTGTAGTCTGGGAGACAATATACTGGAGAGCAGTCCTGTGGAAAGGGACTTGGGGGTGCTGGTGGATGAAAATCTGGATATGAGCCACCAATGTGCAATCACAGCTCAGAAGGCAAATCACATCCTTGGCTGCATCAAAAGAACTGCGGCCAGCAGATTAAGAGAGGTGATTCTGCCCCTCTACTCTGCCCTGGTGAGACCTCACCTGGAGTACTGTGTCCAGTTCTGGAGCCTCCAGCACAAGAAGGATGTAGACATATTGGAGCATGTCCAGAGAAGGGTAACCAAAATGATTAGGGGGCTGGAGCACCTCTTGTATGAAAACAGGCTGAGGGAGTTGGGGCTATTCAGCCTGGAGAAGAGAAGGCTCTGGGGGAACCTCAGTACCTGAGGGAGGCCTACGTGAAGGCAGGGAAAGTTCTATTCAAAAAGGTTTGTACTGATAGGATAAGGAGCGATGGTTTTAATCTAGGAAAAGATAGATTTAGACTGGATGTTAGAAAAAAGTTCTTTAATATTGTTATTGTAGGTTGGCATCTTGAGTAGGAATGATATGTTTGTGCAGGGTGCTATATCCTTTTGGGTTTCATGGTGGTGGTCTACTGGAATTATGATCATTCTCTTTAGTTTAATACTTTTCCAACAGAACTATCCATTACATCATTGACATTCTTAGCAACTGTTGGGATTCCATACTTGACCTTTGTTCCTTATGTATTCTCATGTTTCTCTTTTAGTAGGCATATACCGATTGAAACTACCCAAGGTTGTCTGAATGCAGAGGGTCCAGAAACCAGCTGGACTATGCTCGGGAAAGGGGGAGGTCTGGCTGAGGCCATTCAACCCGGCGGTCAGTACCTTCCCTGTGGTCAATACCTTAAGGGATTGCACCCCTTGGTAGACCATTTACATGCCGCAGTAGTGGTTCCTTCCCCTGTCTTGCCTTCCCTCTTTCATAAGCCTGGTGTCTTTTAGTTGTTATCTTTTGACCCTCAACAGCCTCTTTGGACACTGCAACGCTGTAGTGCCTTTCCTTCAGATCCACTTTCATAAACCAAGGCTTCTCTGTTTAGATATTAATCATCCTTTCTGTATGGGATTCGGCTGGTTGCCAAGATATTTATATTAGTCCCAAATTAGTCAATTTTTCTTCAATTTCAACTTTAACTCTCCAGGAGCAGACTAGACCCTCCAAGCTTCAGTATTTATTGGTCCCTTTACCCGAGACACATGTGTCCAGCCTTCCTCTGCCATTCTTATGGCTGTTTCAGTAGTGAGCAAAACAAGATATGGACCCTCCCACCAGAGAAACAGTGACTCTTCCTTCAATGTTTTTATTAAGACCTTATGCATCTTATGAATGGCAAATCCTAATGGGACACTTTGTACCAAAATTCCTTTTTTCCATAATTGTTCTAATTGCTTCCCCACTGTGATTACATATTTTTGGTTCTCATAATTCTCTATCAGATAATGATCCAGTGGCATTCCTCAGGAGTATGGCATCCCGTATAGCATCTCATAAGGTAAGATTCCAGTTTCACTATGAGGCATGGTTCTGATATTTAACAACACCAATGGTAAACATTTTACCCATGACAACTGGGTGAATTTAGCTAACTGTTGTTTAATCATCTGATTCATTCTTTCAACCCACCCCAGACTTTGAGGATGCCTTGGGGTGTGGTGCTCCCACTTAATGCCCAGGGCTGCAGTCAAGGCCCTTAACGCTTTGGACGTAAAATATGTTCCTTGGTCAGAATCAATATTTCCAGTTAAGCCAAAGCGTGGTATGACATTTTCCAATAAAGCTTTGGCTACGACAGCAGCGGTTGCCCATGCAGCTGGGTAAGCTTCTACCCAGTGTGTTAATTGATCTGCTATTACTAACAAATATTTAAATCGCCCCACTTTAAGTCTCTTATTGGTTGTTGAGGTTCCATAATTTCTATTGTCAGGGGGTCCATCTCCCAATTTCCCTACTTCCCCTTCTTGATACCAGACTCGAGAATCTATATAACCCTCATCTTCTTTACTTAAAGTATAAACCAGACTTCTATTTTCCCATTTTCACCTTTAATCTCCAATCCCAATTTAATTATCAAATCTCTTCCTAATAAATTATATTCCGCCTCGGGTACCAGTAAGAGATTACTGAGGACAATATGTGTTTCTGATTCTACATTCTTCAGCAAAGGTACTTTTATCCCAATTACAGTTATGTTTTCCTCCCTTCCTTGATTCCTTTTGGTATTTTCCGAATAGTTGATCACTCGGCTCCTGTATCAACCAAAAAATAAACTTCTTCCTTGTGGGGACCTACTAATAATTTTATCAAGGGCTCATTAGATGTTTGTGTCCCCAAAAGATATAGCCCCTGACACCCCTAATCCTCCTTAAACATCTTCTAATCTTTCATTCGCATACTACAATTCCTTTGGAGGTGTCCCTTTTTATTACAGTAATAAGTGGGAACATCATTCCGTCTCTCCCTTCTTTCTCCTCCATAATCTCTACCATCTCGCTTCCCAGTTTTATCTACTCCCTTTGGTTTTTGGCTCTCCCTGATTGCTGCTAAAAAGATTTTTGCCTTTGCTTTTTGTTTTCCCCATCCCTTCTTACACAGACTTTCTGTGCTTCCCTCAACAGTTCCTTCAATCCTTGATCCTGCCAATCATTGAGCTTCTCCAGCTTCTTACAGATATCTGTATATTTATGTATATATATATCTATATTTGGCTACAAAGTGTGCTTTTAATAATGCTCCACCCACAGGAGAGTCAGGATCTAATCCTGAATACATCTGAAGGCTTTTTCTTAACCTTTCTAACCATTCAGTCAGAGACTCTTCCTTTTTTTGATGTTCATTAAAGGCCTTATTAATGTTCTGTCCCCTTGGAATGGCCTCCTTGACACCTTGGATCATTATAGTTCTGAGGTGTCTCATACTTTGTCTCCCTACCGCCATTTGATGGTCCTAACTGGCGTCTGTATTTGTCCATTTTACATCTCCCAGGGGACCAGCCTGATTCTGCCTTTCCCATAACCTCATCCCTGCTTGTCTGATCATTCTCCTTTCTTCTGTTGTAAACCGAATCCCAAGTATAGACTGCATTTCCTCCCATGTATAAGTATTCGGTCCAAAAAATTGGTCCAGTCTTTCAGCAGTCCCTAAAGGATCATCTAGCAGACTGCCCATTTCCTTTTTAAAATTTCTTACATCTGATGGGTCTAAAGGGACTGCCACAAATCCTGTTCCCCCTTGATTTCCACCTAAAGGCACTTCCCTAAGGGGATAGAGACTTCCTCCATCCGTGTCCCTCCCTCTGAATTCTTCACTTTCCTCCTGCTCCCTTTCCCTATTCCTTCCTCTTGTTCTGGGGGCAGGGGGAGGTGAAGGGGTCCAAGGTTAGGAACTGTTTGATTATAAGGGGGTGGTAAGTTGTCTAAAGGTTCTCATTGTTCCATTTCCCTGTCCTTATCTGTCTTTTCTTTCGTATGCAAACTAAACAGACAGTTCACAGTGTTGTAGGAGAGTTTGATGCCCTAATCCACAGAGCAGCATAATCACTCTCTTCTTGACTAAAAGATTCATTACCATTAACATAAAGATTTAAAGACTGACACACACAATCCTCAAAGGAACCAAACACTGGACAAAAAACATGGGGCCGTAAGGGTTCTTTTGGCCATTTAATCATACAAAACTGAATTATTTTGAATTTTTCTTTTCCCTTACTAGATTCAAAATCCTACCTATATTTTAACATCAATCCTAAAGGACTGTCCAATGGAATATCTGCTAATTTCTTCCCTTTCACAGTTCTGAGGCCCCCCTTCAAGCCTCCAGGGTTGGAGAATTTACTATTCCTCTGACCCATCCTGGAACTTCCAGAAGTTCTGTATCCCTGGCTGTAGTTGTGTCTCAGGGTGTCCTGTGGATGGTGCTCCCACCGATGAATCACCAGTGCAGTTGCTTTGGTTCTTCACTGGCCAAGTCCCTCACGGGTTATCACAAATTCAGTTAGAAGACCTCTGCACTTGCTTTGGAACCAGGTTCTGTCTCACACATGCTCTGACACATAGTCACACAGCTGAATCCCACACAACCGAACGGTATACTCACGAAATGACAACTCTTCGTTCAGTTCTTCGCACACAGAATTATGGGTATCGAGGGGGAGAGCTCTTCATTCTTTACTTGCCTCTTAAGTTCATAATCTTGTTGAGTCCTGCACCGTCCTCGGCAAGGGCCACAAAAAGCAGAAGTGGGGCGCCTCCCTTAGCCGTTTACAGCCGTGAGGCCCAAGAAGATCATGTTGGGGTCACCATATTGTTATGAATAAAGAGTTCATTCCTTAATTAGTAACGCTTATATTTTTTATATGGGGTTAATAAAAGACAAGTAAACAGTGCTGAGTGCACGGGGAGCCTGTGCTCTACCAACATGCACACCCGATACAACAAGAGATCTTTTTTTATGCTTGTTATCCTAATACATATTCATCTCCTTGTCCGAGCAACAAGCATGGTTTAGCCAATGAGGTCCATTCTTGTACACAAATGTTACAGTTAAGAAACGAGCTGGGTTAGCCAATCTTTATCTACAGTTTTGGAAACTTTGTTCAACTCCTGTCTCTGCCCGTCAACCACTTTTCCAGGGCTCATTGACTCCCCTGACCAGTCCGGCATGCCTCACCACACCACTGACACAAATTGTTACACCATATATCACAATATGATGGTGATAGAGCACTGGAATGGGCGGCCAAAGAGGTGGCGGAGGCCCCATCCCTGGAGTCATTCAAGGTCAGGCTTGATGGGGCTCTGAGCAACCTGCCCTAGGTAGAGCTATGGAAACATATTAGTTATCAGACTAAAAGTGTAATTTTTATGCTTAGCAGTTATTAACACAATACTTACTATCCTGAATTGCATCTGCCTTTGCAATGTAAATCAGTTACATGTAAGCCTCAATCTTATCTGTGTGTTACCATGGCAAAATTCTATATGAAACTGAAGGATCATAACTAATACAGAGCAGCAGCAGCGTTAGTACATTAGCAGTAGTAGTAGTGCAGTACAAAGTATAGCAGTAGTATTACTAGAAACTGGTTTTGAATATATTTGCACTTCCAGAGTGCAAATACACAGAAAGACAAGAAACAAGGAGCATCCAGTTGCATGTTTGAATGAATACAGCGGTAAGAAACACCCACAAAATAGGGAGACATGAAGGCAAAACAATCCATTGTGCCTCAAGTCATTGTGCTGCCTAATTACCTTTAAAATGAGCGTATGGTAGCTGCCTTTACACATCCTTAGATCTAATGGCTTGTTTTTTTCCTTAAGTTTAAATAAGGGTCTGTACTCAAAGAGATCCTAACAGTTAAAAGTTTTGTTTGTATAAATGTGTAACTTTAATTGGAATATTACATTAGCACTACATTCTTCCATCAGAATTGTGGTGTCTGGTAATGCATTGTAGATTAAACTTTGTCCTGCTGACTTTGCTTTCAAACTGGGTCCCACAACTCTACTGTTCAAAGGTCAGAGTTTATTTGATCTAGATACAGCATTCTTAGGCTTAGCAAAAAGAGTCTAAGCAGATATTTTCTTCTTAGAAGCAGATAAGAGAATCAGCAGCAAATGCTTTGGTCCAGGCCTTGGTCTTAATGCAAATTCCATGCTAGATAGTGCTACATGGGAAATTACTATGGAAACAAGCATTTGTTTTATGTCTTTCAATGCATGTGCATATAGATATACACAGGATATTAAGTATAAGAAGCATATATGCAAATGTACAGTTTGGGAAAGAGTATTATAGGTCATCAAAATCACATTATTATGCAAGGTGAGCTTTTGCACACGTGATCACTAGTTAAGTATTTCTAAATATACCCTGGTATCTACATTCTGCCAGTTCTTCTAATTCTATACTGTTTGTCTAAATATTTTGAAGAAGCATTAGTTGTACCAACAGCTCACCTCTAAGCATTCTTCCAGTAAGTGTTAGATTCTGTGTGAGACGGAAGTGGATGTTTCCGATAGCCTGACTCCCAACAACTATCCTTTTGCCACAGCAGTGTTAAAGGAAAATAAGAGTGCAACTCAAATTCAAAAATTCTTATTTGTCAAAACCAAATTTGCTCTATCTGTGCTCGCTGAAGAAGGAACTGTCAGGAAAAGGGAAGGATGGGGTAAAAAATAAAATACTCAAAATTTTTCTGAAGCACTGTCATGAAGAGCAAATGATTCTCCCTGTTGTCACTTTCATGAAGGGTCTTGCCTGATACAGGTCTTGCCTTACTGCCCTTCTTAGTCTTTTCCAGTTCTACTCCATATACTGTAAGGTAGGGAAACCAGAACTGCTATGATATTTAAGTTTTAAGAGCATAATGGATTTATAAAGAGCACTATTAAGAAAGCATTTGTAAGAATAGAAGCCAGTGAAATAAAAGTATAAAGACCAAGGAAAAAGGCTTAGTTTTCTTCTACCTTGCATTTAGTGAGTGTCACAACCTTGATTTCGTCTTTCAATTCTAGTGCTTTAGAAGCTATTGGTAAAATTTAAGCATAAAAATTAGTATTGTTTTAAGCTTGCTTGAATTTAGAATTTTTATTTTTTTTTTTCAAGGGAAAGAGGGGAATGGGTAAGGAAAAAAATCAGATTAAATTCTGGCTCAGGTAGGATGTAATTTAATAGACCTGTATTTCCAAGATACATGGTTACTGACTGAATATCACTGAATCATCCCCAGATACTAGACAACAAATATTTTTTTTTTATTATTTTTTAAAACATACCAGCCTCAAAGGTTACTTCTTTCCCAAGTGAAGGAGTGGGAGCAAAACACATATGAGGTGATTCCCCTAACATACAATCAGAAGCGAAAGGTGCCTGCCTTGAGCTGTATTCAGTCAATCCCAGAATGTTCCAAACTGATTCTGCATGGCTTGTACCCCATATATTTGCTCAGAAAAGAAACTAATTTTTTTCCCAGATTAATAACTGACAGGAAGAAATTAAGCTGAAATTCTGGAAATTCAGGTTGTAATTACTATTACTTCTTTTTAGACTTATAGAGGATTTGAAATGTTGTGTAGAGTATCAACTTCTATTACTACAGTTTCTGTTCTTTCTGAGTTTTGTAATGTGTAACAATACCTCTATGTTTGAGAAATAACATGTTTGATTAATGTGTAAGTCCATCAAAACCTCTTGCCCCTATGTTCTGTCAACTGGACTTCAAGATACCAAGTCAGCAATATGTTTAGCTTGCCTTCATTCCTCCTTTCTTGGAAGATTGAAAATGTCTGTTGATTTATCTCCAGCAGAGATCTTTGCTTTTACAGTGTTTTCATAAGCACAACAGGAAGGCACACAAGAGACAGTGATAGTTCAGTATCTTTTATTCTCTCATCTGACAAATCAGTTCCATATAGAATTTCAAGTCATGGTTTCCTATGTTTCAAATTGATGATAAAAACGCTATTCATTTTAGATTTCCAGAACTGCAGAAACTGTTTTTTTAAAAGCAAAACAGAAAAAAAACCCCACCTTTTCTAATTGTCACTCTCATAGTGTAACCACCATCATTAGGACAAAATATTTTATTTTACTGCATGACTTTAACATAAGCTAATTGTTGTTCTTGTCCACTTGTCCACTGCTTAAAACCTTCGTTTAATCTTAATAAAACTGATGTTCTAAAACATGCAGTTACTTTGCTAAATTAAAATGTGTCCTTGAGTGAGAGAGTGGTTTTATTGAGATACCATTTTTCAATGAGTGCAACATCATAGTGATTGTATTAAACACATGAATAAATACTTCAATATATAAAAAAACCAACTAAATTTCTTGAGTGTATGTGTTAGCACTAATAACTTTGTGTTCAGTACCGCTATAAATGGTGAGGCAATAGGTGTTCACCATTTTTCTGTTGTAAAGTAAGAATGGTCTCTGGTCAGATCTAGAAATTCTCTTATCAAATAAAGCTGTGAAATGTGTCTTGTGATACAGTGGTTACCTCCTCTATAATTGGTCCTGTGAATACATTTATTTTGGCTTTTTAAAATATGGTAGCTGAGCAGACAGAATTTCTCAGCTGAAGTGATACTGATGAGTCCTAAAACTGTTAGCCTCCTTAGCATGTGTATTCTCTGGATTTACCACTGTTTAATGAACTCAGTCTTCATTATGTACTTTTCCATAGCAAGCAAGTGCTGTTCAAGCTCTGTTTAAAGAACTTCTTACATTCCTCATGAGTCATTGCTATAATACACACACACTTTCATATACAAATAATATTTCTTTATTGTGTCATACCAGATGTAAATATTACTAATTTTTTGTTTGTTTGTTTTTACACCAAATCTATACTGAAAAATATGTGGTATCCAAAATTCCTGCAAGGCATCATTCTAAGCTTCTAAACTTTTATTTATCCCAGCTTCATCACACAGAACATTTATCTTATTTTCCTTGCAGTTGTCACTTACAAATTAAAAAGGTATTCCTGGAACCAGTGTGCTGCTTCTTAACTCAGTTCACTAGGGCATGAATAAGAATCATATGAATAAAATAGTTCTACATTGAGTCCTTTCTTCTGCTTGGCTTTGAACTGAAGTGCTAAGGTTCAGCTACCTTTCCCTGGCTTCTGGAGATCATATCAAGTAGTCTGCTTTGGAAAACTATCTGCTAAGTAGACTCCTTATAAAAGAAAAATTAGAAAACAAATACAGTTCCTTAGTGTTTAAAATTGATCCTTGCAATGAAAGAAGGTATTATTCAAGTTGGGCATTATGATATTTTGGGGATATATTAAAAGCTCTTCAGTTGTAGTAGGCTCACTAAACAAGAATAAAAGGTTGTAAGCTCACGAAAAGCCACTAGCTAATGTTTATACTCTACATAAACTAAAGATTCAGTCAGATCTAATTTCTGTAGTAAATACTCTTATTCGAATAAACTAAAGTTACTCTTAAATAGGACCTCTTACTTGATCTTTAAAAGCTGCTGTCAGTTTAATTGAAATAGTCAACTTTTTACTTAAGCAAGCTTACCTGCTTATGTAATTGAACTATGCTACAATAATTTCTTTCACAAATAGGTGCAACTTTGGGTAGTGGTGTATAAGGATCTGTAGGACCAGTTTTTCTTTCCTTCAGACTAGAACATCCAGTGCTTCATACCCTTTGAGAGCATCCTGAATCTCTGCAAACCAAGTTCACTACCATAGAAAGTTGAACATTTTCCAAATCATACAAGTGACAAATCTTCTCCTGTTGCAAGTGTTACTATTTTTTTTCTCTCTTTTTTCTGAGTAGAATATTCTGCAGGAAAAATATGGCCCTCAGCCAAAGAGAAAAGGTTAAAATAGAACCTGTCTGTTGAAATAGCCATACCTCGTTAGTCCATGGTCCTGAAAATATATTTAATGGCCTTCATTATTGTGAGAGTAGAAATGTCATGCTGGATCTTGTGTCTCTCTTTTAAAAGAGTTCTGAAGAGTCTTCCTTGTTCTGTAGATGATAAGTGTCATATATGGTATTTTCTTTAAAGTGAAAGTACTTTGTTGTTACAGATACAGTAGATGTTTTTCTAAGAAATAGGTGTTGGCTGTATTAATGTTTACAGAAATTTTGCTCACATAATTTTCTATCTCTTTTACTAACTCCATAATCCTTCATTTAAACTCCTTTCTAGTTAGTCTGGTATACCAAAAATTACTCTGTAAAAGTTGCATGTAATTTCTGCAAATCTTTTCTTCAAACTTAGAGTAAATTAAAAAATACCATATGTATATATATGGGTTTTTTTTTAAAGTTTCCCCAGCTTTCATAAAGAGCAAGACAAATTTCTTCAAATTTTTGATAGCATTAAAATTAATTTTCTCACTGAATCACACGTGAGAAGTACTGCAATATCAGCAGGCCAGCCCTACCACTCACCCCATCCCAAGTCTCACCTCTGAGGTTCACAAGACTCATTTGTAACAGTACCACTGTCACATTTGAAATATAAAAGAGACAGGTACTTTGTAAATTGAGTGTATTAAAGTGATGCCTTTACCTAAACTACATGATTCACTTAGCAAGAATGTTTTATTTCGTAAGACTTCTGAAAATTGGAAATCCTGACATAAGCTAAAACTTTTGTTATGCAAATAATTTATGTTTATTCAAGATACTGCATTATATATAGCTTTCCCAAATATTATTATGGAGATATTATTAATCAAAAGCATGCTAACATTAAACTACTATAAAATATCTTATAACCTGTATGTTACTGATTAGAACAGTGTGAAAATTGCTATAATAGCAAATAGATTATGGGAGCTATGAATCCTGGCAAATACCAATGCCAATTTACTGTATGGAATCTTTGCAGGGATTACGTTACATTTTGAACAGACCTTTCAAGCTGTTTAGCTGCTTCAGAATACAGTAGACCTTATTACGTACATTTTGGAGGATCTTGTTCAATTCTAAAAGGATGAGTGTTGATGAAAGTTGAATGTTTTGTATCAGCTGAAGTATTCATTATTTGTTTCATTGGGTCAAAACACAGAGAGCACTACTGAAAAAAAATGAATGTACCCGGCAAAGGTCAGAGTCTTGAGGAATCTTAACAGAGATAATACTGGTCGATAGTTGGAATGTGGACACAAAACATGGATCCATTGTACTATTCAGGAAAAGTCTATTGATTTTTTTTTTTTTTTACAAGTAAACAAGCACATCCTTCTTAAAAGGAGATTTTCATAACTAATTAATTTCTAGAGTCCTGTTCACATAGTGGTGGTGGGGGTTATAGCATTAGGGGGGTTTGTATGTACTACATACATACTGCCCTTGCTTCAGTTATGATGACTGCACTGCTCAAATTCATGGGCACATATGAGTTGGCCTGATGTTTGTAGTTAGTTCTGCAGCCTGAAATCATAATCATAGTCCTAAAGTTGAACATGAGTTATGGGATAACATAGGGAAGCTTGCACTGTTGCTATTGGAAGAATTAACTTTATGTGACACTTTCAAGCATTTACACAACTTCAAAGTGTAGATATAATTAGACAATACTTCATTCTTTTACAGTAAAAAGAATTCATTTTAAATACAATTACTCTGTCAGTTAGTTACTGTCTGATCAGGCAACATGCTTAATGATAAACTTCTTGAAAGCATGTAGAGTTGCCTTGTCTCAAAAATCCTGACCAACAAGCCTCCTTGATTTCCTGTTCCAGTATCACATCAATAATTAAAGCAAAGGTGAAGTAATTAATTTGCTGCTTCTACACGAATAAATATGCGCTCCCTTGTAAACATTAATAAGACCATGTTAATGATCTGCAAGAAATTTGTGTCACTCTGCAACAGGAAATCCTGAAATATTTGGAAATATTTTGTAAAAGGGTTAAAAAGTAACAAAGTAGTAAACTTCTGCTTTAAAAAAAACCAACTGCCTTCCTCTGTTAGAGCAGCCCAAATTTGCCTACTGCACCCATGAAAGCTGTTCATTCGATGAAGGTCAAAGGTTTTGTTGTTGGTACACCAGCGGATCATCTGTAAGCCTGTCAGGCTGTACTGCTGAGTATAACGAACGGCTGTGCATTGCTGACTTGCATCACAGGACCCTGGGGTTTTGCACGAGGATTAGTCAGGCTGTATTTGGAAACGCCCTCAACTGCACTTCATGCTTCTATATTAGTGTTTCTCAAGCAAGAGAAATTTTCTTTTGCTTCTGCAGTTGCTCCTGCAAAACTCTCTGGTAAGTGGCTTCTGTCAACAGTACTGACTTTGTCTCCCATGAGGTTTTGAGCTGAGGCATTACTTAGAGTTGTTTATTGTGACAAACTCTATTTTTAAAATAAAAATTTCATTTGCCAACAGCATTAAGGGAATAAATATATACATGAGTTTTTATTATGTTAATTCTACTTAAGTGTTCTTCTACTTTTAAATATAGAAAGGTAAGGGTTGGAGGGAACCTTGTGAAATCATAGAGTCCAACCCCCCCTGCCAGCACAGGAACACCTAGGGAAATGTGTGTCAGAGTAGCCTTAAGCGTGGGCATTTTCAGAGTGACATAGCTATGTTCCACACATTTCTGCTTTTATTTCTGTACAACAGAAATAGCAAGGATCTCATAATATACAGGCCAATTCTTAAAAGGATTTGGTTGGTTTTTGTTGGCAGCCTTTATGCAATCCCTGCATCTCTGGACTCTGCTTGCCACCTATGCTGTTGCAGTAGGACAAAATCAAGGACAGAAGAATCAGGAGTGCCCTAAGCTCAATGCACAGGTACTCTCCTTTAAAAGCACAAGAGGAAACACTGTTGTCATGTTTTCTGTGCAAGTTCTATCTCCAGATTATTTTTATATGTTTGGGTTTTTTCATTTTTTTTTCCTTTTTTTTTTTTTTTGTTTGTTTGTTTTTTTGTTTTTTTCAGACCTTGGAATTAGGCATCTGGAGTTCCTCAAATAAATGTAACTTGTTTCTGGTTCATAGTCTTACCTGGAAGCTGTTACCATAGCCTAGAAATTAAATGTACAAATAATTCAATACTTTCCATGACATAACTTTGATTTGCATTTTCCTTGTTCAGAAATAACATGAATAGTTCCCTGTCCTTGCCAGCCCACTCTTGTGTGTCTTCTGTATCTAAAGTTAATAGATTTGGAATGTAGTCTCGTTCAAGGCAGGTTTAACAGCAAAGTAGAAGAAATTGTCATAATTGAAATTCACATATTGTCAATAGCTCTTATTACCACTCATTCTTAGTTGTTGTCTTACTGCTTTTATGACATTATGGTCTCAAAAATTATATGTAGTATTTATAATACATTTGTAAGTGTGAGAACAGTTCTTACTCAGAATCAAGACACCTAGCAAAGTACTCTTATCAATCATTGAGAATTATAGAGAAATTCCCTTAAAATTTTATCCAGCTATAATGCAAGATGTTTTCTTAGCAGTGTTTTTTGGGAGTAAGCCATACTAGATTAGTCTTTGTAAAATAAAAAAGTTTGTATTTGCCAAGTAGTGTAGGCTTACAGGTTATCAGTATAAAAATACTTTGGCCTGTTTTTTTTTGTCCTTGGTCAAAGCATTACATAGCAAAGTTACAATTATAACCTCTTATATTTTTAGTTATTGCAGTAATATTTCAGGCTGTGTAACTAGATTTGATTGTGAAATGAGCCATATCTCCATGCAGCTAAGACATAAGTCATTATCAGCTCATCCTTCCCAAATTAAAATTACAGATAGTGAAAACAACAGAAGGTTCCACAGTTGTCCTTTATAGAAAACATTTATTTATTTATTTATTTATTAATCACAGGGATTTATGTTGTTTTGCTGGGTAGGAGGAGGGAAGTAGCTACTCTACCTCCAGCACTCAGTAGATTCAAAAATTCAGTATAATCTTAACTCCAGAAGATGACACCACACCTTGTGCATACAATGAGTTATTAATTCCTTAGGACTCCGCATTGGAAATGCCTACTGAGTCAGATGTGAATTCACTTAATCACTAAAGTGAAAGGCAGGCATCTATCACCAATTCTTATTTTATAATCAAACTGACACAGCATGCACTTAGATATACACTGTCTTAAGTACTAAGAAAACATTATATATAAGCATCACCTAGATACAATATAAAAGCATCTCAGTTTGCACTCTTGCTATCCAACTATATAAGAAACTTCAAGTCTAGAATTCAATACAATCTTCAGAGTAAATACTTTTCCTTTTTATTTAACCCAGCTACACAGATGCGTGTCTTGCAATTTTCAGAACTATCCTTGTTGTAAACAACCTGTTCTGTGGTTTGTAGGACAAGTGATTTCCAAACCTGTGTGAATCCATTACTGTCCATTCATCAAGGTACGACTAGAACATTGTTCGCTACAAAAGAATTTTCTGCATCCTTATTCCAGTTACTTGATATCACACACAAGCAGATCTTTTTTCCTTTTTCATAAATCAAATTAAGCTCAACCTTTTACAATAATCTTTTTCAGTGTTATTCTCCTTGACCTTTTTGAAGGCTCCTTAAAATTACCAGAAACTAGAAGCTTAAAGGTATTTGTGGCCATTGTATATGCTAACCACAAATTACTTTTGGGAGTGGTCATCTTTTAAAGTGTTTTAAAAGAGATAGCAGCCTCTGGGCTATTTCAGTAACATAGAGATGTCCTTGGTAAGAAAGCAAAACTCCTCTCGCACTGTTATAAAAAAGACATTAAATAGAGTCACTTAAGTGATTCAGTATGATGTACTTTCAGATGTCACAGTGAATTATTAATTCCTTTTCCTATCTTTATATCTCTTTACTTCTGTATGTAAAAGCTTCTTGCGCTAGAAGAAGGCTTTCTTGCCTTTCTGGCTGCGGTGGAGATTTTTGTTTGGCTGTTTCTCTGTATGTATTCTTCTTCCCAATCAACAGGTGCATCAGAATTTTGAACCTTCTTTGTACAACAAGTTGGCTCCTAGAGCTTTCTTAAACGATTAATAGAAATAGAAATTTTACCATATTGACTGAACTTTTATTAGCATATTCTCACCCTTAGTTCTTTTATCTGTCTTTATCAGTTCTTTCCAATTGAATCTGCTTGTCTCTGTTAACNGGTCTGCTTTCCAGCAGATCACCTCCCAGTCTGGTGGACTTTTATTATTCTTTCCCAGATGCAGGACTCTGCACTTACCCATGTTAAATCTCATTAGGTTCTGCTCTGCCCAGTTCTCCAGTCTGTCCAAGTCTCGCTGGATAGCTGCACAGCCTTCAGGGCTATCTGTTAATGCTCCCAGTTTTGTGTTGTCAGCAAACCTGCTGAGAAGACACTCCGTCCTGTCATCACTGTCATTGATAAAGATGTTAAACAGGACCAGACCCAGCACTGATCCCTAGGAGACTCCACTAGTTACAGCCCTCCAGCTGGACTTGGCACCATTGACCGCTACTCTTTGGACTCTATTATCCAACCAATTACTAATCCATCTTACTATCTGCTCTTCTATCCCACACTTCCTGAGTTTTTCCACAAGGATGTAATGGGAGACAGTGTCAAAAGCCTTGCTAAGGTCAAGATAGACTACATCCACTCGTCTCCCTGCGTCTATCCATCCAGTTACAACTCTGAAGAATGGCAAATATGCAACAAAAAACCAACAGCTCAACTGGGCAGAAGTGTAAGACATTGAAGGAGACATTTTGCCAGAAAACTGGTAACTGCTTATTAGACAGTTTAATTTACTTATAATACTGATAAAGCCTAAATAAAAGAATTGTTACTTCATGTTCAGTTGCAAATACAAATGCAAAGAACTAGTGAATAACCATATTTGTCTCGAAGCTTTATCATGTGCCATAATGAAGACTGAAATATGTACTCACTGCAGAAGGTTTTTTCCCCCTAAATTAAAATATTCTTCAACTGACCAACTCTTGTGTAAAAAATGAAAGATGCATTAGAAATAAATTAATCTTAAAAACATCTTGGGTAGGAGTATCAGTTCACAATATCAAAGTAGGAAGCTTTCATCATACTTAAAGTATTAAGCTGTATCATGTTTAACATCATCTACTAAAACATTTACTAAGGAGGTTTTTCCATGAGTTGTTTCAGAATCTTAGGAAAGGCCTCAGTCTGAAATAAAACAGTAGCAAGCAATGCAGCTTTCCTAATACAGCCTCTCCCTCTAATCTTTCCATCTCCCCCAACATCCCTTCTGTTTAAATAAATTATATTAGGAAGCCTGTTGTTTAGTATCTTAAGTAAACCAAATAATGTTCAACTTCTTACAAAAGGACTAATTTGGATTTTTGCATCCCAAGTCTAAAAATACATATATAATGAAATACTAGGGAATTCTGTAATGGATATCTTTTGGGAATTTTATTTTGTTAACACTCAATGTTTTCTCAATGATTCCAAGCCTGGGATGTAGGGGATTATTGCAGGCCAATCCTAATGTATCTTTTTCAAATTTGCCACACTGATAAAAGTAGCAAGAAACAGCAACCATATAGAGAACAACTGTCTTGGTTTAGAAGGTACCACTTTTACATAAAATGTCTTTGCCATGAGATGGCAAAGGAAAACCTTAAAAAGTCTTCCAAACTAAGTGAAAATAATCCAGTTTCTTTATGAGATTTATAAAGAAAAGTATTAGTAAATACTCAAGTATGACTTAAGACTTTGAAAAGTTATTCTGCTATACGTAATACTTTCTGGTTGAGTGGAAAACCTTGGAAAGTTATGACTCATGATTAGGGTTTAAGAAGGATTCCTGTTTTCATTGGTGTCTGAGCGCATCAGCCAGAAAGTAGCAGTAAGCATACTGAGGATCAGAATTATCAGTGAAAAATAGGAGCACTGATGTGGAAGAAAAGAGACAATCCAGCAAGAATAAATGTGAAATTTAGCACTTTGTGCAAGTACCTGTTCCTGTCTAGGAGTAATTTTGGAGAACATTTGATCATTACCAACTGGATTTGAATCATTATTACCATATTACTGCTAAAAAAAGTGTTTAAATATATATGCAAAGATACTATCTGAAAGCATAGGCCAAGGTAGTACTTCAGATGAGGCCTTTTCAGAGCAGAGCAGAAAGTTTATATCCACTGTTATGGATCCTGTTACAAGGCTCAAATGGATGGACCAGAATAAAAACAAGAATTGTCAGAGGTTTAGAAAATTGTGCTCTGCAAAAGAAGATGGAAAAACTGGGGATCTTTAGTTCAAGAAGAAGAGGAAAACATTCTGTGAACCTCTAAAAAAGAATACTTTCCTCCAAGTTGAATGACCTAAAATTAGAGTTAGGAAAGTTAAATAGAGATTAAGCAAACGTTTCGAATGTAAAGATAATTGAGCACTAAAATACATGCCTGAAAAAGTGAGGAATATGAATGGAGGTTTTGAAGGAAAGATCAGTCAAGTCTCTGCTGAGAAGGATGTAGCTGCAATAGTTTACTCATACCTGAGGGCAGTGTGGCCTAGAGCTGATATTCAAAGGTACCTCCAGCTCCTCCTGTTCCCTGACACACAAGTGTCTTTTCCATTACAAAATAAACCCCACATGTGTTTTCAAGACTTAAAAATGTAATCTTTTTCTTCAATGATAACATAATTGCAATTTAACTGTAAGTCAGTTGTTACTAATAAACAAAAGGAAGACTATTGTGTGACAGTAAGAATTGCTGATAGGAGAACTCTGGTTCTGATTTTCTATTAAAAAAGAAAAAAGATTACATACTAACTACAAGAAGAGAAAAGCTGAATGGTCAGAATGCAATTTCTAGCACCTGATCTTCTCTGAAGTTCTATATATGCGAAATTAAATTTACTACTGTAGACTCAGCCCATGTAGGTTTATTGCCAACGTCCAATGCCTTTACTTTAGAGTTTATCCATAACAGAAGAAAATCTATATTAAATTCAGAAATTTCTGTCAATAAGTAGTTATTTTACCATTTCTGCAAGGTTGAAGAGAAATTTTTAGAATAAGCAAAGCCTTTGGGGAAGAGGGTGCTTGGGAAGTGGGAGGGGTTTAGTGGGTTGTTTTTTGCTTTCTTTGTTCTTTCTTTCTTTTGAATTTTTACCAAATTCAGTATTTATTATAATATTCAAGAAATAGTCTTCATTCAAAAGGAATGTGTGATGTGATAGTCTGTGTTATTTCAAATACATAATGGAAAATGATTGATGGATTGGCTAGGGATTAGGAATTACTATACAGTCCTGTACTGGAGTATCTGGTAGATACCTGCAGCATTGTCAACAAAGCAGTGGGTGTCTAACATCAGCCTGTGCTCTTTATCTGTGTTGAAACTTAAAGGGCCTATTAAATCCATAGAGGTTGACCATCTCCCAGAAGCATACTTGAATCACTTCCAATCTGATGGATAGCAGGTGTTACCTAGTAAATTTTCCTGTGTAAGTATATTTCTGTCTTTGTTGTTACTCTTCATAGATGCCAGAATTTCAGAAGAAGACTGTCCATATTAAGGACCCAGGGAGAGTAGAGGAGATTATTTGTGGCCTTATCAAAGGTGGAGCTGCCAAACTTCAGGTAAAGATAATAGAAGATGTAACCAGTAAGGAATGAAAGCAATCATGTGATCATTGCTCTGTGCCAAAAAAAAAAAAAAAAGAAGATTGTGTATATATATATCTATAACCGAAGCCCGAAGCTAACCTTCAAGAAATCTCCAAAACTTAAACAATTGTTAACTCTTTTAATAGCCCCTGTTGATTCAATTGTAATTTAGACAGACACTAGTTAAGTAAATGGTATAAACATGTAAGTTTCATAATTTTAGGATATTTTCTGAGAAAAAGAATCAGTAAAACAGTTTTGTTAGCAAAAAAAAACAAAGTTATCCTTATGGGATATTCTGGCTAACAGTTCTATAGAAAAGAGAGATTTATGTGGCACATGCTACTCAGCTGCATCTATTGTTGTTCACCTAGAATTTCTAGCCATTCTTTATTTTATCCCTCCATGTTGTAAGACAGTTTTTGCTTTTTCTTTCCTTAAATAGATTATTACAGATTTTGATATGACATTAAGTAGATTTTCCTACAATGGAAAAAGATGCCCAACTTGTCATAGTGAGTACATTTTGTTTAATATGGCTTGTTTTGTTTGTTCCTTTTAGTTTTTCCTAGATTTTAATTTTCTATCCAGTTTATTCCCTGGCATGCAAATTTTTATATTGACTTGTTACATAATGATTGATTTGTACATGCTAATAAAGTAATCTAGTGACTATCTATGTATGTTTTTATGTATATATTTTAATCACAAATCTGTGTGATTTAAAATCAGATAAGTTATCATTTACAATTAAAACATTAAGTTCTGAACTATAAGATGTTAGTAGTTAGATATGATAGGATTGACTTTTATTTTTAGGATCCCATAATAGTCCTAATACATGCAAGAATCAGACAGTAAACTCCTTAGAGTTCCTGACATTTTTGTCCTGTAGCCTTCGAACAAACAAACAGAATCCCTTTACTAATTGTCGGAATCCTAAAATACATAGGATGCCTCACAATGATGTATGTATGTAATGGTGAAAAGCAAAACAGCGAGAGACTCAAGTCAGAAATACAAAACAAGAAAAATGCAACAGTACAAAGAAACACCCCAAAACAGAGTCCGCATGCAACCCGACACTGCCTGCTGGGGTGGTGGTAGCAGTCCCTATGAGGTGATCCTGCAGTAGTCCCACTGAAAGCAGCAATCCCTTGGAGAAAAGTCTGTCACTCCCCTCCTCCGGAGAAAACCGGCCGCAGGTCCGGAAATCCAGCAGCGCAGGGTCCCTCATGCTGACCTGAACCCCAGACCATCTCCAGGTGGCAGCACTCAGCTCCTCTGGCCGCACTCAGCTCCTCCTCCCTGGACGGAGCATCTCACAATGGGTTGATGTCCTTCTGTGAGTCGGGCAGTGAGGTCTCGACTGCCCATTGAACTCCCGGGGGGAGTTATCTATGAGTTATCACGGGCAAGGGATTGATGGTCCCATTAACAGAGAGGACTCCTCCCGCTGGATGTGAAGGTGCGTCCTGGGCAGCTGCTACCGATGATTTGTTAACAGCCCGTGAGCAATGACATAGAGAGTATAGAATACACAGTTTTTGCTTCTAACCACATAATGATGAACTGGTCCCGGTCCCTCTAACTATTACAGTGTAAGAAGCAGTTAAATCTTGAGAAACAGATGAGAGAGCTTGTAATTGACCTTTGAATTCAGAGATGAGGGGTAGGACATCTTCACATCTATGATGAAAAATGGGCCTAACTGGATATTGGTAAGGAAAGTTCTGAGGAAGCCTAGTGGTTATGTCATCTGTGCCATTTACAGTGAAAGAAATAGACTGTCTTGTTTAACACTTTTTTTTTTCACTACCCAGATATCATTGATAACTCTAAGCTCATCACAGAGGAATGTCGGAAAAAGGTAAACATAAAACCTCTTGCTTTGCTGTACAGACAACTGCTATTATCCCCTAGCTGTACTATGTGTTGAATTACACAGCACAAAGGATACTGTCAAATCCTCATAGCTTTCTGAGCTTTCTCATGGACTGCAAGACATCCGATCACTAGTAGAAGTGAACAGAAATCTTTGTATTCTTGATAGTAGCATGTAGTTCAGCTTAACAGCATCTACGTTTTTTCTTAGATTTATTTACAAGCTAACTCTGTTCAAAGAGCATTTCAGATTCTCTTTATCTAAATCATGTAATCGTAATGAAGTTATTTTGATTGGATAGATCAAATATCAGTATATATTTTATAAAAATACATTAAACATCTGGTGGTTTTTTTCCCTTTAGTTACTGCAGCTGAAAGAAACCTATTATGCTATTGAAATTGATCCAGCTCTCACTATTGAAGAAAAATATCCATATATGGTAGAATGGTAAGAAGCATTTCCCATCTTCAAGTTGCACTATGGTTAGATTTAATAAGTTTTTTTTAAAGGAAATTAATGGCAGTAATCAGCTTTTAGCTAAATCATTAACTGAATTAGTCTCCAAGCAACTTGAATGAGCAAGAATTAACCATACAGGATGCTTTTCAACATGAGATTTAATGACAGATGAATCTTAATAAGTCAATTTCAGTCCATTTTTTTTCCTATTCTAGGTACAGTAAATCTCATGCACTACTCATTGAACAAGGCTTACAAAAGGACAGGTTTGCAGAAATTGTGAGGGAATCTGATGTGATGCTGAAGTAAGTTCCTTTTGATTTGATCAATACTGTTTCAGAGGATTTTCTGTAGATTCTTACTGGTTGTTGGACAGGGAACAGGCAAGGAAAAAATAGAAGAGAGAAAAAAAACCAACAACAACATAAATAACAACAAAACCACACATTCCTGAGACTGTGACACCTTAGTCTTGGGAGATAGTGAACTCTTCATGCACCCATTTGATTTATGTGTTGTAGCTAAACCCCTGCAATAGTTGCACAGTATGAACTACAGAAGTTAAACTATCTTTTTTTCAGTCTCATCTGTACAAGCATCATTGAATCCTCTTGAAACTGCACTAGTGACCCTTTTTTTAAGGGGAATGTAAAGTTCAACTTTGTTTCTTTGGAAAGCATTCCCTATAATAGCTTTGGACTACTGAAACAGGATATTAGATTTTAACTAATAGAAGTGTTTATCATACTGACTAAATTCTTAGCTTTCACAAAACAGACAAGCACATCATCTCCATCTGTTTGAAAGCCTAAGTCTATGTGGGTTGAATCTTCATTCACAAGCTATAATTCCCTCAGAAACTTGACATTTCATTTATTTGTTTGTTTCTTGGGTTTTTTTTGTTTATGTAAAATTCTACTAATCAATGTCTGTGTGGAGAAAGCATATAGAGGTAGTATCTTGGAATAGTATCCATAGTATTGATTGAGTAGTGAAAACTAAGAAAGCTTCCAGAAAGAGTGACAATAAATGTTTTTAGGGTTTAAAAACAACAATGGTAATAACCCTATAGAAACTCAAATACTTCAGTAAGGAAGATTGAAAGGAGGTCTACAGCTTAATAGTAGCTAGAGAGAATTCTACTAGTTGCTTGCTTGCTCTGGGTGTTTGGGGAGGGGGAAGTGGTTTTAAATCTTTCAAATATGATTAGATGTTTTGGGGGAAAAAATTATATAGACAAAACAGCTTGGTGCAGCAGTTTCTTCCTATAACTATGTGCCTTGTGTTAAGCTGATGTTCTTGCTAACCTGAAAAGATGAGGGAAAAGAAATAGAGTAAAATGCTCAGGGAAAAATAATTTTCTTTTCTAAAGATGAAGTGAAAGTTTTCTGAAAATTCAGACTTAACTTGGCTTGCTTTGTCTGAGATTTGATTTGTACTTCCATTCTGTGTTGCAGAGAAGGATATGAGAACTTCTTTGATAAGCTCAGTGAGCATAATATTCCTGTGTTCATATTTTCTGCTGGGATTGGGGACATTCTTGAGGAAGTTATCCACCAGGCTGGGGTCTACCATTCTAATGTCAAAGTAGTTTCCAATTTCATGGATTTTGATGAAAAAGTATGTATGAAATAAACACAGCACAAACAGTTATGTTTGATAAGAATATTTAGTAACTATTTATATATCCTAATATTTTATTGTAGCGGATGTAGCTGTCTACGCTGCCATATATAAATTAGAATTGCATACTCAGCACTCTCCCATGCAAAAACCAAGCAGAGGTTAACAGTTCAAACTCTGTTAATGTGGTATGACCAAGACACCATTCATGTCCTCTAATGACACCCTCACATTCAGCCCACTATGGAACTGCCTCTCCTCCAAGCAGGGAGAATCACTGCCTGTCTAGTCTTAACTGTGCTATTACAGCCATTACAGTATTTAGCAGTAATGTATCTTGTTCATCATTAGAGATTATGTAGTTCAAGGTTAGTTCAACAGTGATATCACCTGTCTCATTCTAGATTCTGTCTTTTCTATATGATACTAGAAATAACTTCAGTGTTTTTTTTAACAGGGAATATTAAAAGGATTTAAAGGAGAATTGATTCATGTTTACAACAAACATGATGGTGCCTTGAAGAATACAGAATACTTCAAACAACTCAAAGACAACAGTAATATCATACTGCTGGGTGATTCTCAAGGAGACTTGAGCATGGCAGATGGAGTAGCAAACGTTGAACACATTCTTAAGATCGGCTATCTCAATGATAAAGTAAGTAGCCTTAGAAAACCTTGTAAACTCTACATGAAACATTGTTAGTTACAGACAGGTTCCTTATAGTAAACTTCAGATATCAAACCAAGTGTTTGGCCCATATTTGTTTTGAGATTTCAGACATTTTTAAGGTTGTTTTTTTTTCCTAACATGCAAGCTACAAAAATAGAAATATAAATTGCTTTGGGTTTTTTACTGATCTACTTCTGAAGAAGTATTTTGTTGAGAAGTAAAATTCAGAGGCTAAAGAAATTAATTCTCTTAAATTCCTGTGGCTCCTCACCCTCCTTTCAATACTGGACTGATAATTGATAAAATTATTATCTTCCAAACGATTTTTTTTTTTTTTTGAGGCAATACAAAACTGGTAGGTTTGCTAAGTTACAATGCACATCCATCATTGAGAGATAAAACCTGATTTTTATTGCTTTCTGCCTTTTGGAAAGCTGAGGAAGGAGCTTTTATTTCAGTATCTTTATGTGTAATATTCTGGAAAAAGTGTGATATATCCTGGAGTGCACACACAGCTCTGCAAGGCCACCCATACTCTGCCATCCTGGGGAATTCATTCATAGGAGCGATACATATTTGTGTGGCTCATTCCCTGAATTTGGTGGAAAGACTGGGCAATATTTTAATTGAAAAAAAGTCTTTCAATAATTAATTCTAAGTGGGTCTTTTCTTCATCCCTTCTGCGATTAGGTAGATGAGCTTTTGGAAAAATATATGGACTCTTACGATATTGTCTTGGTGAAAGATGAATCCCTGGAAGTTGCCAACTCAATCCTACAGAAAATCCTGTAAATTGCATTCTCAAGTCACTCCCTTCCATAAGGCGATTGGACAGAAGAGCACATGTGTGCTATCTTAGATGTGTTTATTACTCATTTACAGAACTGTTTAATTTAAAACTTATCTTCATTTTGGTATTTTGAAGTATATATATCCATTGTCAACTAAAGCTCCTTTTACTGTTCTTAAGCTGTTCTTTATGTCTTGCACTCCTTTTAGAACTAGATTTAAATTGAATTTACAGATGCGATAAACTGCTGTCTTTTAATCAGGCATTTCAGAGGAGCATTTCAGAAAATGTGGCTATTTTGTAAAACGGAAGATGTAAACATTCTGTGAATAAGCAGCGTGCATGGTTGTGTTGCCTTTTCTTCTTTCAAAGATGGTATTTCAGCCATACTTTGAACAATCTTACTCATATGCTACCAACATTCACAGAAGTTTTTCATACATATATTTCATACATATATTCTTCAGTTTTTCATACATATATTCTTCAGTAAAAATGTTTTACTCACCCAATTCAGGTTTCTTCTTAATAGATTTTTGTATCATTACAGAATATTCTATATCCATACTGTTTTATATCCTCTTGTGGAATGGGAAGAATTTTTTAATTTAGTATATCTGAGGTGAAGTTTCTCATTTTTGTAACAACAGATAGTTTTGCAAGCTAATAGTACACAGCTATAACTTTAGCCCCTTTTCAGATCTTATTTTGTCTATTACTCCACTTCTTGCCTGCTGTTTCATGTCAAAGCTGGAGTGGCTCATCTAAAAGAACTTCTCTTGGAACTTTCAGTGAGCTGCTTCAGGCACAGAAAATAAAAACAAAGCTAGATCTTAATCTTGTATTTTAAAAGCTAACTTAGCCATCTTGCAAAATCAAGTCTTCTTGCTACCAGCCCCCCTGCCTCAGAAGCACTTAAGGAACACCTCTCCAGTCTGGTTTTAGGTCATATTGTGCGGTGGTTTGACCTTAGGTAGATGCCAGGGTGCCCACCGACCTGCTCTTTCACTTCCCCCCTCTCCTCTGGGCTGGACTGGGGAGGGGGGGAACTAAGAAGAAACTTGAAGGCTAAGATGAAAGGAGTTTAATGAAGAAGCAAAGCAATGCTGGGTATGGAAGCAAAAGAAAACGAAGATTTAATCCCATCAGCAAGCAATGTCTGGCCCTTTTCAGGAATCAGGGCTCCAAATCTGTAGCTGTTGCTCCAGAGGACAAGTCAATGCCCTCCCACACAAACACACACTTCCTCCTTTTCCTAGCTTTTATAGTTCAGCTGATCTCATATGGTATGCAATATCCATTTCGTCAGTTTGGATCAGCTGTCCTAGTCTTGTCCCCTCCCAAAATCTTGTCTACCCCATCCCACTGCAGGAGGAATGTTGAAAAACAGCCTTGGTGTTGTGTGAGCCCTGCCCAGCAGTAGACACAACACGGGTGTGTTACCAGCACCCTTCCAGCTCTCAATGCAAAGCATAGCACTGGGAGGACTGCTCTGGGGAAAATTAACTCCAGCTCAGTCAGACCAAATACACATTCCCACTCCCTGCAAACTATAAGCTCAAGTATCACTGTAACATATAGGACTTCTAGCTTTAGCTTTTCTATGTAAATCCTCAATCCTTAAACATTCACTGAATACAATAGTTTGGATTAGAAGGGACCTTTAAAAGTCATCTAGTCCACCCCCTCCCCGCAGTGAGCATGGACATCGGCAACTAGAGCAGGTTACTCAGAGCCCCATCCAACCTCGCCTGGACTATTTCCAGGGCTGGGGCTTCTACCACCTCTCTGGACAACCTGGGCCAGGGTTTCACCAACATCATTATTAAAGATTTCTTCAGGAAGTATTTCCCATGCACCGAACACATGACAATACCTCTCAGCATCACATCCAGAACAACATAGTTTAACATATCTGCAGCTCTGGAAGCTTACTGATACGTTGCAGGAGAATCAGAGGTGGTGTGAACAACTTATCACATTGCATGGACATGGTGGCAGAAAGACTGAGCACAGGGACCTTTCAGAAATTCGAGCCTGCATCTTCACAGGCAAAGAATATTTGAGCGATGGTGTCCTCCTTGTATACAATCTATAGACATGTTATTCCCTAATCCTGGCCCAGGGGAAGCTAGATCCCCACAAACAGCTTTAGAAGCCCTCCACTGGAGCAGAAAACCCCTTAAACCATAAGATTACCCAAGATGACTCAGGCAGCACCAGACTGGAAGACCTGAACACACCCTCTAGGTGCCAGTAACAGAAGGAGAAAGGAGCAGCAGCTGTTTCAGCCCTGGCCTGCCAAAGAGTCTGTCAGCCAAAGACATAAGACAGGAAGAGCTCAAAAGCAGGTGTGGCAGCTGCTGAGTCACTGGTATCAAGAGAGCTGTTATTCAATCCCCCTTTAATCCACACACAAAAACAAGTGCCCAGCAGCAGCTGGTGCTGCATTTGATGTGTGACTGACAGAAGCAAAGATTGGGTGGGTGGGAGACATTGTCAAGAAGAGGCTGAAGGTTAAAAAGACTTGCAGCAGTGGGTCTGAGCAGGGGTGATGCAGCAGCTCTAGGAGCTGCAGTGCGAGCAGCTACCTGGGATGGGAGGAGTCACGGGCAAGGGCAGCAGGTTGGGGTGTAGCAGGTCCCCCTGGAGAAGCCAGAGACAGAGCAGCTTTGCACAAGTCATCACAGAGGAGCAGATGGAGGTGTATTAGAGCGTGCCAACTATAGTGGCACAGGAAAGGTAAAACTGTAAGGGAGGGAGCAGACTTCTGCACAGCCATCTTCTGACAACACTGGTTTCAGTACAGCTGGGAAGATACACAGGGCTATGCTACATAGGACTCCACAGAGGGCATCAGTGCAAGCTGCCCTCTCAGCACTATGGTCTGCACCACCTTGAGCATGTCAGGGTTCTTAGGGAATGCTGTATTGCTTCAAGGGCTGATCAGCAGCCACAACAGACAAGAGTCTACATTTTGGATTTTAGGCAACAACAGAATTTATATTTGCTGAGCTATCTTCAAGGTTTTAGAGAGTAGGGTTGGTGCTTCTTGGTTTTGGTGTTTTTTTTTTTTGTTTTTAAACAAGCAAAGCTTGTTTTTTGTTTTTTAAACAAAGCTTGTTTAAAACCTCTTTTGTCATAGAGGCCAAAGAAAAGTCCAAAAAGCAAAAAGGCCTGAAAAACACCAAGCTGTTTGGATGCACTGCTCACGTAACCAGTCTGCAGTTGCTATGGACTAATTACTAGATATTACTCCCAAAGTTACATTAGGACAAAATTTTTGATTTAGAGGCAGGTTACCTTTGGAATACAGATACCAGTAAACATTTAGAGTATGTGAAAAGTGGCTGACAGCCACAACTCCTCAGCACAAGATAAGTCATCAGCACACTATCTGACACAAAATCACTCTGGCTCCAAGTGTATAGCATTTTCCTGACCATCCCAGCATCAGTGAAAAGCAGGGGGCAATTCTGGGCTGAGTAGTGTTTCTGAGAGGCAGGACCACCCCATTTTCTCATCCAACTTGCCTCAGGAATTGCATGAGCTCATTGATGCTCCCTGCAGAAGGTTTTCCTCAGCTTCACCGAATCAAGCCATCACTGCTTCAGCATAATGAGGATCTCATTGTTCAACCCACCCACAACTGAAAAAAAAGTTAAACCCAAACACAGACCAACAGACCAACAAAAAAAACAACCCTACAAACAAAAAAACCCCACCACATCAACCAAAACCATCTAGAAAAACACATGCAAAGCAATACAGAAATGGATTAGGCAGCATCTTTAAAAGCAGTTACCAAAATATTTTGATAGATGGAGACATGTAGCCTCCAACTACATCTTAATCTGAGTTACTGAAATTAGCATGCAGCCTGCCTAGACCCCAGGCACATCAGAAGTGATCAGTTGATGGTTTCCTGACTACATGGACAGCTTAAAATCATTTTTGTGTCAGTAGAGGATTTCAGATCAACCAACCAACTCTCAAGTGTTATGTAAGGAAGATTTTACAATCTCACCTCCAAGCACATGGATACCAAACGAATGGTCAGTCACCAAACTTTCAGTCCACAATGACAACCACCTACAGAACAGTATTCCTACCCTGGCACCATGAAGCAGGTAAGTTCTCTAGCAGACTTTTCTCCTTCTATCATTAAAATCTCTCAGTCTCAGGTTCTGCATTAAGGGTCTTCCAGAGCAGTGAACCTTTGCTAGGATGTAAGAGCAATTAAGTCATGCTGCAATCATTTGATAAACAAAGGGTATCTGAAAGACAAATAATTTATTTACATCTTCAATTCTTACTTCTCGAACCATACATATAACAATCTAGAAAAAATAGTTGCTTACATGATCAACCTGAATGAGGAAGTCTGATTTAAAAAACCTACATAGTGCTGTACAGATTATCAATATCCTTTCATCATGATCTCACATCCCACTGCCAACTGTAACTCTTGTTTATACAGTAGTTCAGGGAAAACATAAGATGCATTTTTAGATATCCTCCACTTTTTCAAAATCCCATCTGTTTGTCACTAGTCTGTTGGCTGGAAACAAGAACTGATACTATCAGTTCCCTCTCCAAAACTACAAGCAAAATAAACTGCAAACAATATTAACACTGCAGCTACAGGTTAAACCATCCTTCTCCAGCAAGTCCATTACTGTAACTACTATCCAGATTCTATAGAAGAAAGAGACACTATGCACAGTAATGTCTTTCTAAAGCAAATTTATAAACAGAAACATTTTGCAACCCTAAAAATCTTGTTCATGATTCAGTTTAGAAAGAAAGATATCACATGTTCTCCAGACCATTTTCTGATATCCAGAAGAATATAACTAAAATTTAAAGCAAAGAATAAGCAGCAAAGTTAAGTGAATTTGTTATTATTTTCCCCTCTACCCACAGTATCTGTTCTGTCTGTAGCACATGTCTAAAGTCAAGTATCTGGGACCTTTTTTTAGCTAAAGATGTTTCTTCCTCCTGAGTAGGTGTTCCAGGCAGTTCAAATGTCCTCCTGCTGTCAGACACACACTAATAGTCCTGAATTGAGCCAAAAGCTTGCACCAGGCACTAGCTAAATAAGCCATATTTAAGCTTAAAGGAAAATCTGCATAATTTTTCTTACAGAAAACAAGCGAACAAACAAACAACACCCCCCCAGTTTTGATTTAACTGCAAATTCTAAGTATAATTTCTGAATATGCTTAGAACAGGCAGCATTATAGAGCAGAAAGTCTCACTGTAAAAAAAGAAAACCTACACAAGTATTTTCAAATACTCGCATTTTTCTGGGTACATACCACATTCCTTCTTCCACTGAGCCTCTGACAATCCCATAAGTAATTACCAACCTTGACTGTGAGCAGCTTCTTTTCATCAACCAACTGCCTAATGGTAGTCATTTACCCAGCTCTGGGAGTACCACCTGGAAGTTTACTTAGAGTAGTAGCAGCATGATTTCTGTAAAGTGTCTCCTTAGCTAAACCATCCATTTGTATCTGGCTATTAATGACCCTGAAAGTTATCACCTATTTTTCTAAATGAGTTATCTTGCTTAAATACCTAAGAAAGTATTTAAACAGATCATTGAAATACCTTTCCTTTGAGGGAGGAGGTGATGACTGCCAGCAGAAAAGAACTGACAGATTCTATGTTAGTAATCAAATGTTCTGGATTTTATGCATTTTAGCCAAACACAGCCAGGGAGTCCTGGCTTCTGCTGTCTTTTTCTAGGCAAGTCAATGCCCAGTATAAATACCACTATTTTTCAGCAAGTTTTTCTGTTTATTCTCTGCNGAATGATGGTCCAGTGCAGAAAGAGTTAATTCACTAAGGTTTTCTCAGATAAAACAATTTGGATATCCAGAAGACAGACTTGAGATTTGATGTCTGTATGACAAGAGAGTAAGGAGTTGTTTCCACAGATCACAGCTCACTTCCCACTCCCTATCTCAGCTCCATAAGCATGCAGAAAAAAATGCATTTGAACCACAGTTATGAGCCAGCAACCTACTTGCAAACATAAGGGGAAAATTTTGTACAACCACCTCCTCAGACACCTGCTTTCACAAGATGGTAATGTTTTAAAGGAGCCATTTGGGTCATAAACCTTTGGATTGCAAGTGCCATTCACTGATAACCACAATAGGGCTGGAATAAAGGGCCTGTATTTACCTCAAGCCCAGACCAGACTTGCAGCATTTTATACACAACTTTTTTTCATTTGAGCTACAGCTAAAGTGAAAACACAATCTCAGATGTGAAGCCCAGTGAGTTTGCTTTCACTAGCCTGGGGAATGAAATAGTCTTTCTCATGCAGGTCAATTTCATTTTCAATGAAAGACTTGGAGCCCCCAGCAGAAAGAACCATCACCCTCCCAACTGACATAGCTGACAGGTAATTTAGGGAATGCTTCCTAAAGCCAAAAAAAAGGACTTCACTTTACCTGTGTGAAGTATGAAAAGAAAATTTTTAAAAAAAAGTCTTCTATTGTGGTTTATTATTTTCAATCATATAATCTTACTTTAAAAATTTATCCTAAAGATCAACAGTAATATTGAACATACTCAGGATAAGCCTGCTGTGTGCAAGAAAAGCTAAATGATTTGCTTCAACTTAAGTTCCCAACTCATCAAAATGTCTGAAAAAAACCCCAAAACAAAACTAAAAGAAACTTTGATCAGCACTTTATTTAACAAAAAGATCAATTATCTAATATTTAATGGTATCAAACAAAAAAAAACACATTTCACTGCACTTTCTACAACAAATGTATTAAAAAACAATACAAAATGTTTTCATCTAATTTAAACACCAGCATTTAGAGAACATTTCAGGGAGCTTACAACCCATATGTACAGATCGAGAGAAGAAAGAAAAAAAAAACAGACAAAAAGCATATAATGGAAACACAACTCCCTTTCTACTTGTCTGTGACAGCATCTTACTATATGTATTTGTGCTCTTTACATGTAGCGTACTGATCATAGGGCCTTCCAGAGAATATATGTCTGTTTGATGTACTGTCCATTAAAAGAGGTTGTTGCTCTAACAGGAGATTATCTTAAGAGTTCACATCATCTAAACAGCACTCCCAGGGCTGATTTTGCATGAAGGGATNAAGGTGAGGGGGCAACAAAAACTTCCTCTTGAGAGCAAAACATCATTTAGATCAACCACAAACATTGGCTAACACCTAAGTAACAATGCCATAAGAACTTCAGAGGTACTGAAATTATATGTTATAATTACATATTAGAATTATA
>VWZY01007618.1:28957-39458 GCA_013399075.1 Chloroceryle aenea | reverse complement strand
CAACTGACATAGCTGACAGGTAATTTAGGGAATGCTTCCTAAAGCCAAAAAAAAGGACTTCACTTTACCTGTGTGAAGTATGAAAAGAAAATTTTTAAAAAAAAGTCTTCTATTGTGGTTTATTATTTTCAATCATATAATCTTGCTTTAAAAATTTATCCTAAAGATCAACAGTAATATTGAACATACTCAGGATAAGCCTGCTGTGTGCAAGAAAAGCTAAATGATTTGCTTCAACTTAAGTTCCCAACTCATCAAAATGTCTGAAAAAAACCCCAAAACAAAACTAAAAGAAACTTTGATCAGCACTTTATTTAACAAAAAGATCAATTATCTAATATTTAATGGTATCAAACAAAAAAAAACACATTTCACTGCACTTTCTACAACAAATGTATTAAAAAACAATACAAAATGTTTTCATCTAATTTAAACACCAGCATTTAGAGAACATTTCAGGGAGCTTACAACCCATATGTACAGATCGAGAGAAGAAAGAAAAAAAAAACAGACAAAAAGCATATAATGGAAACACAACTCCCTTTCTACTTGTCTGTGACAGCATCTTACTATATGTATTTGTGCTCTTTACATGTAGCGTACTGATCATAGGGCCTTCCAGAGAATATATGTCTGTTTGATGTACTGTCCATTAAAAGAGGTTGTTGCTCTAACAGGAGATTATCTTAAGAGTTCACATCATCTAAACAGCACTCCCAGGGCTGATTTTGCATGAAGGGATAGGCCAGAATGTTTGCAGACACAGATGGGTCTGTTCCTTGATTCCATCACTGCCTTTTTATTTGTTCACCCTTCCAGGCTGCTCTGCCATGTAGGTATTAAATGCTTACTCCATAGTCTAACAATTCCCAAAATAGGAGACAGAAGCCCAACACAAAATCAGCTGTATCCAGAATTTATGACAGTAAATATTAGTATTGCAGGCTCCAAGTCTAACAAAACTATAAATAAGGTTGCAACTAAAAAGGTTTGGGAATCACCGATGGGAACACTGTTTCTGCAGACCAGCGAGAGTCCTGGTGTTTAATACAGACAGTAGCATTTTTTTTATTTGGTAAAAACCCATCATGTACACAGTTACAGTTCTGGGCCCATTTAATTTAATTCACAGCTTGTAGAAATTCTGCAGTGGCATAGCTGCCATCTGCTTGTTACGCAATTTGCAGAGCAGAGTTCCTTCTAGCAAATATTCCTGTGAGCTTGTTCCGTTACTGGAAAGAGTGCTCATGCCTTCTGAAAGAAACTGGCTTCTACAGCTGGCAATTTTTACAGATTATTTTCATAGGGAGTATCTTCTGGTTCATTCTCTTGCAAAAATATTTCAGAAACAGAAGGGTTTTTAAAACTCTTTTAAAAGCACTTAGTTTTTTCCATACCATCCATCCATTTAAGTGACTGTTCAATGACACTTCTAATCTTTAGCATAAAAACAAGACAACATTGTTCATGATACCATGTATGGCAGTACATGTTTCTTCCATTTATACATCCCATCTTGAAGCACTTAAGACTGTTTTTCAAATATTCCTAACATTTCCACCTGAAAATCTCTTCCTATTTTACCAGCACACACAGACAGCAACTGTCCACCCAAGTGCTAACCTTTTAGAAACATGCTTGATGAAACCACTTCCAGTACATGTGTTCCAAGAGTACATCAGCTGAGGACTCTTCCTTTTGCTCATCGTTACAGTTCATCATGTTCCTCTTTGACCTCCTGGTCTTTCAACTTGAATTCTTCAGCAGTAACTTTACCATTTCCATCCCGGTCTTGATTGGTGAACATATTTTTAACAATCTTTTCAAAATCAAAACCAGGAGCTAATTTTCCTTTGCCAGAATCAACTTGAGCTTGAATGTACTCTGAAAACTAAGCAGAGGGAAAGGAGAAAAGAAAGGAGAAAACAGCTCACAATGAAACAGACATTTAAAACTGAAGATTATTTACAAAAGTAGCATTGGTTTGCTGTTGACTATTCAGCACTTTACTACTTATGAAGTGTATGTAAAAGAACACGGTTGCTATCCTATGAAGCATACAACTAAGTTGAACTAATGAGGACAGACACATGAGGTTAAATTACTCTTTGTGGAGCTCAGCAAGGATTTCCTCACTTATTCCAGTAGGTATTGGACCCATAACAAGAAAAGCTCTTTTTCATAATTTAAGAAGTGAACAGAGAGTGACACGGGAACAGATGTATATGGACAGAGGGGATGTAATTTCACATGCCAATACAAAAGCTTACACTGTACACTTACATTGTACAAGAAAAAGTGCACCAAAAAAAAACCAAACAAAAAAACCCACAGAAATGAGACTTTAACTATCAGGATACCATGAAATTTGTTAAATTAGCTTCGGGCATTATGCGTTCCGCTTGACTCCACAGCAGGGAAGGTTACAAGGTTACAAGATTAGTTTTCCTTAAAAATCCTTTTCCTGATATGTATGCTGAATTTATTCAGGATGATTAGACAGTATGTGACAGAAGTCATACTTCTGGCTTGCCAAAACCAGAAAGCCAATTAAACCCAATTTTTCCAATTAGTGTTACCTGTGGTGCTACTTGGTAAATAAGATTCAGCAATTAGAGCTACCGCTGACATTCATTTACACCTTTTAGGGCACGCATCCTCTTTTATCTCCTTGGCTTCTTCTCCTCCTTGCTAGATGAACAAAGGATGTGGATAGCAACAGTTACATCCTACCTCATTCATTACCAGTCTAGAGAACTGGTAAAAGCTCTTCTTGCAAGGGCAGAAGTGGAGGTAAACACAAGAGAGAAAATGGAGAGGGAAGGAAAACAAAAAGGTGGAAGAGAAAGCTAGGAAAAAAGAGCATTTTGATTTTACTCCATTTGCCTGTTGAAAGATGAGATGCTCAAAGGCACCTCGTGCTGTTAAATAGAGGCTGTCAGCCCCCTTGAGCACTGCAGGCAGCACTGCTCCAGCAAGGAAGGGTACAAATGAGAATGACAGAAAGGTCACAAAGAAGACTTTAGAGGAGAACAAAGAAACAGAACTCCTCAATTAAGAGAATATACAAATAAAAAGCCCATGGATATTTGTATTATCAGAGACAGTTTGTCAAAAGCAAGTGGCTTTCAATTAGGGCACCCAATGCTATTCACACTGCAGCTTTTAGAAGCAAGCATGGGGAAGAGCTTGTTCATGTAGCACACAAGTCACCAGTGGGAAGAGCAGCCACAGTCACTGCCAGGCTCCTGAAATGATTGAACAATTCCTGCATGCATAGCTGCAGGCTGTTTTGGCTCAAGAATTCAACATAAACTTCCAATGAACAGACACTGAGAAGGCTGGTACAGCAAAGGGTCACTGAACATTAACTCTGACTCTTACACTTGAGTCCTATGTGTCTAATGTTGACCACAACAGCAAATAATCTTAAGCAGTATGGCCACTATTATATTTCTTTTTTGGTTGTGTCTCTAAAGCTAAATAGCCATGTTTTAACCAACATCCTGACAACAAGCACCATGGCAGAAGAAGAAGAGGAGAAGAGAATGAGAAGACAAGAGAAGGAGGAAAGACCTTTTTTTTCAACATCTGCACTGATAGTGGTAGAAGGAAAACATCTTGATGAGGGTGGTAGGAGAAAACCAAGTTTTTTCACTGTTTCATCTTACCTCCTCCAAAAGAACCTCTCCATCACGATTCTGGTCTATTTCTTCAAAAAGATTGGGAGACACTTCCCCATTCCATACAAACATGTACCCTTCAGGCAAGCCAGAAACCAGTTCCAGCAGTTCGATGTTGAAAACTAATACAGCACTACCAGGCACTTCTCCTTCTGTCACAACAAATGGCAAATAAGGGTATTTATCCTCCTTTACATTGAAGGGAATTCTTCCTTTTAATCCATAATTAAATTTCTCTTCCTGCTTCAGCAGGTATTTCTCTACTGTGATCCCCAAGCCCTGTGATCCCAAACCCACAAGATCTTCCTGTTCACTTCAGCAGAGGTCATCAAAACATGAAAGAAGCTTTTCTAATAAAAATGGAAACATTTTTTTACTTATAAAGGTAAAACTGGGGGATATAATAAATTTTCCTTTATCTCACTGTATGTAAAGGCACTAATGAGAGACTCAACAGTGTTGCAACAGCTTGGGATGTTACCTCAATAAAAGCATGGAAGGAGTTTAGTTTATCTTCAAAAAAAGAAAGTTGAAGTCACCTCTAACTTCTGCCCAGTAGAAAAGGTGCAGTCTCTTCAGATATCTGGCTATATTCCAAAACATTAACACCCAGGCAATGTTTCAGACTATGTATAACTCATGTAATTTGAATGATGACAAACACCTATGACAGGTATTTAACACAGCAGGCTTTTATGTTATAAGGACATTTTCAGTTTATTACATGTAATTATACAATTTTATAGTATAAAATGTTGCATATATATAATACCCTTAACTGCTCATGGAAGACAGGTACAAGTGAAAATGCTTCTTTAAGTCTTACCATTAATTCTACATTAAGCTTGGTACATGTTGTCTAACAACAAACTGTTCTGGAGCTATTCAAAGAACATAGCAACTTATGCAACTGTTTCCATACACATCAGAGTTTGCTGATCTTGATGATCTCCTGAAAGACTCCTCCCCCTTGAGTCTTTTGGAAACAGTAACTGTGATATGAAAGCTCTTTATTATTATCCATGACATGAAAAATTGATAAGCCTCAATGCTCCAGTAACAGAGAAAACTGCCTTAAATGTATTGGTATTGGGGTTTCAACGGCACTGATACACTGCTCCTCAATTTATGTAGTTTCTGAATTTTAAGTTTTCTATCAATTTTATAACCTATTAGAGCTGAACAGTCCCCTTCAGTTTCATATTCCTGAATAATGTGTCGCATGTCTAAGCGTGAATACCCAACTCCGTATCACAGAGAACAGTATTTACATCCCTCTGCAACACCAGAGTGCCTGGACCTTTCCATTTTGACTAAGCAACATGACTGGGGAGGTGTGTTCCCTTTTGTACTGGAATGGTCTTTCTATTGGCCACAGTTACAGCATGACTTAAAATGCAGCACAGACAGTATGTTTATTTCATGGGGAAATGGGGGCTTTATAGTCAATAAATGAATTAAATTAAATACCTCTAAAAAAATCTCATTCAAGCAGCTAAGAGACACACACTTAATGCACAGCAAGGAACAAAATGTTCATATTTGTGTTTCAGTTACTTGAGAGAGGTTCAGGGGATATGCAGTAGGTTTCACTCACCAACTCCATCCTCTCCATAACCAAGATGAGGTGGAATAACAACTGTTCGTCGTTCCCCGACACACATGTCTTGAAGGCCCATGTCCATCCCCACCACCACTTGCCCATATCCTAGAACTACGTTGTAGGTCTTGCCAAGGCTGTGTCTGGAGAGGAAGGGAAGAAAAAATTTCAAAAATCATTGTAAAAAAAAGAATTGCTATTGTTTGAAATAACCGCAGATATATCAGTTTCATATATCAGTTTCTAGTATGTATCCTGCCATTGCCAAAAATTAACTTTTATGTCCCAGTTCTTTGTTCTACCAAGCAGTTTCCTGTAGTTGTTCTCAGGGTAGCAAGTTACAGTCAACACCAAACATAAGTGTCCCTGCTGCTGACACGTCCTCTGGTACTAAAATTATAGGCTTCTTGAATTAAATTAAAGTCATTAATTCTGCTGATTAAACCCCCAAAGTATTTTAAGTCAAAATAAGGGCTTTCACCTTTCACATATTTTTAACTAATGAAGTTGGACTTTATATCAGATGTAAAAATTCCAGATGTACATTTGTCCTAGAACTACTGACCTGCAAGGATGTGGACATGTTCACACAGCTCAGCCATCCTTTTAATGAAACCAGTCACTGTAACATAGGAGTAACTGAACCAAGATAGCTTGGAAGTATACTACTGCTATTTAACCATATTATATTTTGAATTTTACCTTGCTGCTGATAGCTCATTTATAAACTTAGAAATTATCACCGATTAAAACCCAAAAAGCTAAACATGGATTGTAATTCTAAAAGGAAATGTGCAGTGTTAAGACTTTTTACTTAGTATGTGTCACCACAGCAGGACCTTTTCTTCTGTCAGTCTCCCTTCTCTGACTGTTTGGCTTGGCAAATGCAGGACATGCTTGTACATCACAGCATTATTATTTTAAAAGAAAACAATTCAGTAGCTAGGGGTCAGCCTTAAATTCAGAGGACAAGATTCATTCTCTACAAGATGCTGTGAATAAGACAGACTCAACACCCCTTGGTTCCTGCTACAAAAAGGGAGTTGAGAATTCCTGCCAGGTAAGAGGTGTTTTGAATCCAAACACGTTATTTACCTACAGCATCACATCATGTGCCTCACTGTAAGCCCACTTTTCAGCTCTGCAAGCTATTGTTTACACTGTGAAAATGATGAGCTGCTTCCTATGTTAATTATAACCTATGTAAAAATAGATTTTCCCAACTTCCCTTACAATAATAAAATATTATTTAGATGACCTGTGCTATCCAAAAGATAAAGGCAGAAAATAAGCTAGCAGAAGCATCCTTGTAGCTGCAGTGAAGACTGCGATGGGCTCACTTTAATTCCCTATGAGACAGACTGAAGTAATCTTGCTTCCCTTATAAACCTATTGTCAACAGGAAGAAGAGGAACATTATCATTACATTCATGATCAAACCCTCTGAGTTTCTAAATGCTTCACACTTACAACAGCACTGCAATACAGGAAAACTATCGCCCACGTGTGGTACAGACATGATAGGTGACCATTTACTACAAACCATGCTCAAGGTATAGCTTTAACAAGACCACACCAAGCAGTCCTGCCAGACCTCTCTCAAGAGCACTGAATCAGCACACAGTGCAAAGCCTACCCAAGAGACACTTCACTGATGCTGAGCCATGTACCATTCTTGTGTAACTGGCCCAGGCACACAAATTACCCATTTAAACCAGACTCCTACTCTTTCAACACTCCACCTGTAACATCTGTGTTCTTCTCCAACACACTCCTAATGTTCTTTTCTCACACTTCTTTCATTATGCCAAAGATAATGTCTTTTTCTTTCCCTCTCCCTATATACCTTAGGCAGGCAGACATAAAAATATATTCTACATAATTTTTTTCACTTGAAAATTCTAAATGTATTCCCTGCCAGCCTGCTTTGCAGACCATTCATTCTGCTTTCACAGCTGCTAGGAATATTTTCTTTACCAGGCAATACACTTACGTTGAGTCCAGCAAAGTACCATCCAGGAGCGAAGCATTGTAGTGATACTTCAAGTAATCTCCCTTCTTACTCAAAATGGTGCAGTTGGAAGGTTTATAGTCAACAGTAATGCTGACCGTATCTGACGGGTTGTGGAAGTCAACCACGTGGATGTCAAAGACTAGCACTGCAGATCCTGGAATTTTTCCTAAATAGGAAGCAAATTAGGCAAGTAGAGAAAGAAAAGGTATCCAAAAAGGCTTCTGATGACCAGATACTGCACCCTGTAGGAATATGTATTCCCACAGGTCTCCTAGTGAGTCATTTTGCTCTTCTTATTCAGAGATGATTATATCTCCTCTGTATGCAAGAGGTGCAAGCTGCAGCCAATGTTGGAAAGAGAACCACTGGAAAAAGCACTGAACCTGTGTTCAGTTCAACAGTGGAGAAAAAAAAAATCCATTATTCTGTATGTGAAAATTATGCAGAAATTAAGCAATAACCATGTATTTCCTGTAACCACCATAAATAATCGATGCGTGTTTCATGTAGCAACTCATTATTGACCATCAAAATTCTCATAGGACTTATAATGGCATTCCTTGAAGCATGAGGTCTAAAAGGTTACACTTCCTTAAAATGTCCCGATAGCAAGGAGCTTCTTCCCCACCTTCCCAGGATAATGTGCAAGAGCATTACCAGGATTAACAGACACATTTCACCCAGGAATGGGGTTTGTTGGTAGAGGAGTCTAATTCCCAAACAGTAGAGTTTGCATTCCCAGAAGAGAGGCTTTTCTTCCAAGACACTCTTCCAAATAAAGGCACCTTTTTTAAAGGTACCAAATAAAAAGGTACCTTTTGAAACCCCAGCCATAAAACTGTGAATCAGCTAGAAGGATTATCACATTCAACCTCTCATGGCAATCCCTTTAGGTACTAAGCATTCCCAAAGGAATTCTAACTGTCACACAGATGTCATATATACATAGATGCTTTGCTGTTACACACAACCACCATTTACATAGGTGGCCCAGGAATCCACAAAACCTGTGTCTGGGGAAGGAACGGGGCAGAAGACTTAACCCAAAGAGTTCCTTTATCATACAGAGCTTGCCAAGACATACCGGAAAGAAGATTTTACACAGCAGAGATCCTGGCATCCTGTAGCAGTCTGCCTGGAACACTAATTATCCAAATAATGCAAGGTCACTAATTACATGTGAGATTGTTCTGAATTCTATTGTCCTACTTTTTTAGCTAATTTAATACATTTGCAAATTCCTGTCAATTGCAAGCCCACAAAATAATTCATAAGCTTTTAAGTGCCAAAAAAATGGAACTAGACACAAATGCACTGAACAAGGAAACATCATTAATTATGAAAGACTTGAATGAAAAGTCAAGCTCACCTCTTCCTTCTTCTCCATACCCAAGATGAGGGGGGATTATTATTCTTCTTTTTTCACCAGTGCATACACCTAGCAAACCTTTGTCCATTCCAGCAATCACATCACCTTTCCCAACATAGGTGTCAAATGTACAATTTCGTGAATAGCTATGGAAAATATCTGCATTTTAGCAGGGTCAGGTGTACTCAAGAAAACACAAATTCTTGCAATAGGTCTGCAACACAATTCTTAAACCCATGAAGGTCAAACACACAGTCATTAATCAGCACCAGAGGCACAATGCAATCACCATGTTCAGCGAATCCAGGCCACTAAGTTTGATCAGTGATGCACATGTAATTTATTAACCAATACTGGGACCCTGGCTAGGGGACATCTTATTTGCAAGTATGTTTCCACTACACCTCACAAGAAAATCTCACTTATTTACTTATTTTAGACTAAACAGAAAGCACATTTTGATAAGTAATTGAAAAAAAAATAAATCATTCTTCTTTAATTTTTCCTCTGCACTGAATCTGCTTTGTGGGTGTGATGATCTGCTTGAAGGTAGCGAGGCTCCACAGAAGAATCTGGACAAACTGTATGAATGGACCACAGCCCACAAAGGTTCAAAAAGGCCAAGTGTCAGGTCTTGCGCTTGGGTCACGACAACCCCATGCCATGCTAGAGGCTTAGGAAAGGAGTGTCTGGAAACTGCCCAGCAGAAAAGGACCTGGGGGTGTTCGTCAACGAGTAGCTGAATATGAGCCAGCAGTGTGCCCAGGTGGTCAAGAAGGCCAACAGCATCTTGGCTTGTATCAGAAATTGTGTGGCCAGCAGGACTAGGGCAGGGATTGTCCCCTTGTACTCAGCACTGGTGAGGCCACACCTGAAATACTGGGTTCACTTTTGTCCCACTGAGGTGCTGGAGCACATCCAAAGAAGGGCAACAGAGCTGGTGAAGGTTCTAGAGCACAGGTCTAGTGAGGAGCAGCTGAGGGAACTGGAATTGTTTAGACTGGAAAAAAGAAGGCTCAGGGGAGACCTTATTGCTCTCTAAAACTACCTCAGTGTGAATTGAGTCTCTTCTCCCAAAGAACAAGTGATAGGACAAGATGAAATGGCCTCAAGTTGCACCAGGGGAAGTTTAGGTTGGACATTAGGAAAAAATTTTTCACAAAAAGGGTTGTGAAGCCCTGGAACAGGCTGGCCAGAGCAATGGTGAAGTCCCCATCCCTGGAAGACATGCAGACATTGTTTAGTGGTGACCTGGGTTAGTGGTTGGACTTGATGACTTTTGGTGTCTTCCAACCAAAATGATTCTATGATTTTATTTTAGTAAGTGCTTATTAACTAGATATAGTTTACATTAATTTTCATTAAACACCCTTCAGACGATCTCATTCTATAGCCAGTTATGTAGGTCAACTACTACAACAGGAGGTGGGATAAGTAGGTTCTCCTGGCACTCACAGTATTCAAGTGAGTCATGACAACAGAACAGTATCAATACTACTCTTCCCTTCCAAATTATGTCAATCACTTATACAGAGGTTGAAGGATCTGCTTCAACTCCTAATGATAGAATAAATCAAGCCTGTTACATCAAACAATGTTTATTACAAGGATGTGTCTGCCTTCTGCCTTTCTTCAAGGCATGCTACATAACAGTACAACCCAAGGAAGGGAGGGCACAAAGGTTTTAATTCATCTGGGAAAGAGTACAGACTCTGATGTAATTCAGAGTTTTATTCAACTGCTCTAAGTCCAGACAAACCTGGCTGAGCTGCTGAAGGATAGTTCTGCAGTTGAATATTGCAGAGCAGAGACCACACACACAGGAAAAAAAAAAA
>VWZY01007618.1:18110-28937 GCA_013399075.1 Chloroceryle aenea | reverse complement strand
AAAAAGAGAAAGAAAAGATTATTAGAGCTCTTAACCTCAGCCACTCACTGTAATTTGGCATTCTCCCTATACTAATGAGACATTTTTTCCTCAGCAACTTCAGGGCTTTCGGTAAGCACTGTTAGCTGCTCTATTTCTTAATATAACTGTTAGATTTTGGCCTTTCTTGTAAATTCTGCAGGAAGCCAGGATATGACATGCTAACAAACAATGCTCTAACAATTCGCAGCACTCTAGAATGATGTAGAGGCTGCTGTCTACAAAGTGTTGATTACTATTCACTGATGTCAACACTACAGACATTTTCAAAAATTGTTTAATTACTAAAGACAGTACTCATTTACATCTCAAAAAAGAGATTCCAGGTAGGTGAACTGTGGATAAGTTTTAAATTCTTCATTTACAAGTTTTCAGATACCATAAATCAAGGTCTACAGTGATGGCTGCTGATGCAGGTCTCCCACTTTCTATCCTTCCACCAAGCTGGGCATGTGAATGTGGAGGTGAAAGTTGATTTGGTACTTTACTGCACCTCAGTTCAGTAACACGTAATTCCCTGACTCCTCCTCATGGGAGGTAGCACACATGGCATACTATGCAGCTTATGTCAGCAAACTGATCCTAATCTCAGCTTGCAGCATCTGTGGTAGTACTAAACATTTTTCCACTAATTTGACAAAATATTTTACAGTGAATTATGTTCAACGTTTTTTAGTTATTTGTGCCAGCTGTTCTGAAAGCTGGAGTGGGAAAGGAACGTACTCCTTATTAAAGGACAAATAAAAGTGACAGGAAGCTACAAGGGTATTGTTCATCATATGATTCTGTGCATGACGCTCATGTGGCCAGAAAGCTTTGAATTTGACATGACAGCAATCCCTCTTTTTTTTTTACCACAGAAACCCCATTGCTGAATGCAGTCTTAAAAGGCAATGACCTTCAAAATGCAAACAGTGCTCGAGCACAACTGGAAAGACAGTCTTGACATTAACCTCAAACTGGCCACTAGAACACAGACATTAACCTCAAACTGGCCATTAGAACACAGACTCACAATTCTCAGGACATAAAATGGGAATCATGATTATCTTCTCTCACTTCATTAGTATTATCTGTTTGGCAGATAAACTCTACATGGCAAAGAGTCTAAAGCATATATAAGCACACATGTGTAAAGCATATATAGCTTCACCAAGTCAACCACCATCCCAAATGGCATCTGTGACACTGACATAACACAGAATAGGTCTTTGTCTTTCTTCCCACAATGGAAATTTTTCTATGCATTTTTTAAGACTCCAATTCCACTCAAAAATTTCAAAAAGTAAGGAAAAGCAAAGAATTGTATTTGGGTGTTTTATGGACAAGACAGACAAGTCAAACTGGAAATGTGATCTATAGGGATGAATGGTTCAGTTACCTAGAATCAAACAATGTGCCATCCAAAAGCGTGCCATTGTAATGGTATCGGAGAAAGTCTCCTGTCTGGCTTCTCCGCTCACAAGATTCAGGCACTTGCTGGTTCTCAATAGCAATACCATCTTTGGGGTTATGGAGATCTAGCAAAACCAAATCAAAGACGAGGGAAGCTTGGCCAGGTATCTCCTTACCTGCAGAAATGGTAGAGCAAAAAGAAATAACATGTTCTAGAATGAGCTTAAATATATTTGTTGAGGAAAAATAACCTACTGCTGAATATAAAGCACTTCACCTCACAGAATAAAGCAGCGTAATCTTCTTCCAGTCATTTTTTGTTTCATGTGCGGGTCTGTCACCCAGTTCCTCAACTCAATTGTTTGGTTTTCTGTTCCTGTCATGATAGCACTGCCTCACCAGAAACAACAGCCTCTTCAGCAACACCCATCTTAGTCAATATACACTAGCTCCATCTGAGCTGCATGGTTTAACCTAACAGTTTCCAACACACTTCATGAAAGTGCATAAAATAACCTTTAGAATACAAATCTAGTAGAACTGCTCTTACTACGCTGTTAATATCAAAACAGGTAACCACATGATGGAAGTTGAAGAGAGTAAATGGAGTATCTGCATTAAAAAGTTCCATCAGTAAACAAATTTTAGTGTGGGTTGTTTTAAATGAGCTCAAAATCTTAGAAAAATTTCAAAATAGAACTCCACAAAGTTTTGTTACCCATGGAGGCTATCACAGTTAATGGTAACAACATCATGAAAGCAGTAGGAAACCTTCTACACCACAAGACACATCCATAAACATTAAAGCAGAGAAAGAATTGAAGGAACAGGGCCAAACTATACCTAACTGTGCCCTCACTTAACATGGGGACCTCTGTGTATGAACAGCTGGGACAATTAATCCATCCTGTAGTTATGGAAGCATTGTTTGCAAAATAAATAAGAAAACCAAAACTGGATCTAAAACTACATTTTACTTTTTTTAAAAGTTTTCTGATATCTATGACAGTCATTGTTAGGAATTATGCAATCACCTGACTTCAAGTTTTTGGAGCCACTAGATATTAATCACACATTCTAATCTCTGAATGGAATGAATAAAATTTCAGTATATAAATATTACAATTATATCAACAATATGTCTGTTAAGCAACTCACTATGTATTTTTTTTTTTTAATCTTACAGTTTCTAATCAGTTCAATCCTGTACATAACACATTTTGAACCTCTCTTTCCATCACTATGTTCTGTCTGTTAAAGGATTTTACCATACAGTGGGTTACTCTAGGTTTGCTTTATTTAACAACTCAGAGTTGGGCCATCACCTTGTGAAACAGGAGGACCTTGAGGGATCCCGACAGATGTTTGCCTTCTTCGAAATCTTCCCAGGAGAAGCCCCCTTCCTCTTCTGGTGTGGTTATAATTATGAGCAATTGCCACAGCTAGCAGTCTAATTTCCCTTTCTTTTTCTTTTCAATCTCATTTTGTTTCAAATCTTAACCTTTCAGCTTCCTGATTCTGCTTCTCTTAGTTTCTACCATTGAAAACAAAGGTAGCAATACTTAGCATCTTAGTTAATATTTCAACTTGCCATCACAGCATATGTTTTTTTTTTTTTAATATTTACTTTTATCTGGAGAAGATTGATCTACAAAACCACTAATGGCTAGTGGTTCTTGGAAATTGTCATGTTTTAAAATAGTAGCTTTTAATCATCCCAGATAATCGCCTGGGTGTTCATTGGGCTGTTGTTGGCATTCTAAAACTTTTGACCAATTAGTCATACACTCACAAGCCTGTTGGATGGATTTTCTCTCTCTCTTCTGCAGTAATTCCTGAAGTAGAGTCTTCATACAGTACCAGTTAGGAGCACAATCAGTGATAATTCCCGGTAACAACTGAGCACATTTTTCAGAATCATCCCACAAATGGCGCATTTTAGACTGCTAGATTACTCTATCACCTTTTTTCAAAGGTTCATGTCTTGTCATTGCAGTTACTGGAGGGACTCCAGCAGGTGCACCAGGGCATGCTCTTGGGTTTGGGATGTATTCCAGAAACTCTGGATACATGCCAGAGTTTTTTGGAAAGAAGCCCGGTTTCCTCAGCTTTGGGAGGCAAGGGAAATGTGCTTCTTTTAATTTTTACTAAAGGATTTCTTCCTTCTTTGTTCTGCCCAATTATACCAGTAATCAATATCCTGGTTCCCAGAAACTTCTAAAACCGTTCTCAAAAATTTTTGCTCACAGGGCTTAAACATCCCCTCGGGAAGCCACTCATCCATTGGTCCTCCTCCTCTTTTTGTCGTTAGGAATGGCCATTCCTCTTGGCACAATGTTCGTTTTTTGCAATGCCTGTGCCAAGATTATCTTTTTCCAATTTTCCAAAACCTCATTAAGGGGTGTCCCGCTTTCAACACCAGGTGTTCCCATCTTTCTCTTTCTTTATTCTTCTGCAAGTTTAAACACAAGAGGTTTCTCAGCATAAATCTATCTGGAACTACCCATGCCCAAATCTCGTGGCCTTGCCTGTCCATTTTATTTTGTTGCTGGCAATTCAAGTGTTGGAAATGGGTTTGCCCAGAGGAAAATCTGTCTTTCTTTTCTCTTGTGTCCTAGAATCCCATCTGTGGTGCCAATTCTGTTAAAGGATTTTGCCATGCAGTGGGATACCCTAGGTTTGCTTTATTTAACAAATCAGAGCTGGTCCATCACCTTGGTGAATGGCAAAGGACTTAAAAAATTCAACACATATATATACTTTTAACACAATATTAGGTAATGAATATTCTTCTTAAAAATCCTTTGTGTTTTTCCCTGAACTCTGAGTTCTCAGTCCGTTATTAATCTTCAGCCATTCTTCGCCATATTGCTTCAGTTCCTCTTCAGATGTCACAGGTCATCAGTCTCTTATCTTCAGACATTCACCTTTAGAATTCTGAGAAAGACTCAAGTTGTTCCTTTATTTCTGTTTATCTTGATCTATACCTTACCTAAAGGTAGTTAACCTTTAATAAAATTCTTACACGAAGTTGACAACCCACCTATTACCATATATATATTACCATATATAACAGAAAACTATTCTATTCATAACCATTATTCACGCAGCTGGACGAGGTTTTAAACCAGCCATGGTAAGTGCTATATGGGAAACAATGAAAAGCATTCCCATGGTCTTAAGATACTATTTTACAGTGCATGCATTCTACTAATCTTCCATTATTCTACAATGTCCTATTCTTCTGTACCTTCTAACTTAGCTAACCATCTTTAAGACCTATTTTCCTTTACATGTTTCAGATGAGTAATAACACACAAAGTACAGATTTTGTTTAAAATATGGATGACTTGGCTACAGAAACAAAACAGAAACAACAATAACAAAAAAAGTTACCATCTCCTTCTTCTCCATATGCCAGGAAAGGTGGTATTGTGATAATACGCTTCTCTCCTACGCACATTCCCAAGAGACCCTGGTCCATACCAGGAATCAGCCATCCAATTCCCACATAGGTATCATAAGTTCGCATCCGATTATGGCTAAAAATGAAACAACAGAACAAAACCAAAACCCAACCACAACCAAATGTCAGACAGCCATAGGAAAGAATATGAAATCTTAAAAGCCATATGCTAGGCAGAACATAACTCCCAACTTGCTGCTCCAAAAGTACTGCTCCTTAACTTACTGAGGGCTGTCTGGGGGGTGTTTTCCAGAATGCTTACGAAGAATCACAGACTGGTAGTGGATGGAAGTGACCTCCAGGGATCATCTCATCTAACCCCCCTGCTCTAGCAGGGTCACCAGAGCAGGTTGCCCAGGATCACATTGTCCAGGTGGGTTTGGAATCTCTCCAGAAAGGGAGACTCCACAACCTCTCAGGGCAGCATAGTCCAGGCTCTGGCACCCTCACAGGAAAGAATTCTTCCCTCATGTTCAGATGAAACTTCCTGGGTTCCAATTTGTGCCCATTGACCCTTGTCCTGTCAATGAAAAGAGTCTGGCCCCATCCTCTTGGCATGCTTTAGATATTTACAAATAGTGGTTAGATCTCCTCTCAGTCTTCTCCAGACTAAACAGCCCCAAGGACTCTTAGCCTTTGCTCAACAGAAAGAAGCTCCAGTCCCCCCATCATATTTGTAGCCCTCTGATGGACTCTCCAGTAGTTCCCTTTCTCTCTTGAACTGGGGAGCCCAGAACTGGACGCAATACTGCAGATGTGGCCTCAGAATAGAGTGGTATGAGAACCTCCCTTGACCTGTTGGTCACACTCTTATTAACGCACCCCAGGAGACCACTGACCTTCTTGCCTACAAGAGCACATCGCTGGCTCATGGTGAACCAGCATTCCCAGGTCCTTCTCCATGGAGCTGCTTTCCAGCAGGTCAAACTTTAACCTGTGCTGGTGCATGGGGTTATTTCTCCCCAGGAGCCCCAGTTACCTACTTCAGGAATCTAACAGAGGATTTGAGAACTTGCTCACAAACACAACGGCAGCTGTTATTAAAGTATCTTTTTCCACAGAACTTTAATGAAGTACACATGCTGTAAATGTAAAATTTCACTATGTAAGTGTTAGTAGCTCGATTTCATCACAAACTCTGCTTAGTTTATAAACCTTGTGTGTAACACAAATAGCTATGCTGCGGCAGTTACAGAAACCACTGGCTGACTACAATAAATAGTAATATAGATACAGGGAATTAAATTTTTAAAAAGAAAGAATCTGGGCTGATAATGCTCACCTTAAAATAATGTACTGTTCTATTCGTTTTAATAAGTACCACTTTCCCATCATCCCTGAATTAATTACTGACAGTTACATGATGCTAGCTTTCATTTCTTGTCTTCCTGAGCAATTGGCATTAATTGTTACACCACCGAAGGGGGATGAAGTGATGGTTTAAATTGACATCAGATATCTATTCAGAGACACAAAGACACAAAACCCAGCTGCATACCTTGAATCAAACAGGGTACCATCTAAGAATGTTCCATTGTAATGATATCGTACAAAGTCAGACACCTGGACTGTCCGAGGACACTTCTCAGGTTTGAAGTAAGTCTGAACCTGTACTTCATCCTCCAAGTTCCAGAGATCAATCAGAAGCACATCAAAATGTAGCACAGCATCAGGGGGTATCACACCAGCTGCAAAAGCAAAGCAACACAACCAGGTTTATTTCCCTTTTTCTACAGGACATCATCAAAAAGGGAACCAACATACACATCCCCTAAATAAAATCCATGATGTACAACCTACTCCTTTTTCTGCTTCCATCCTCCTATCCCCTTGTCACTGTTGCAGCTACATAAGAATGGGAAGAACCTGGCAACATGGAACATTATCAAATATTGTCCATCGGGCAAACTGGTCTTGATTTAGCATTTGTTGCCTTGAAGCCTTCAGAGCAAAGCTGCTTTAGGCACTGACAAGACCTTGTGCAAAACCACAGTAAGTATTTAATAGCAAGATAGATATAAATAGTTAACCTTAGTAGCAAGGTTCATTTGCTGAAGGCCCCCTAAAGTCAGCAGCTCTTCCTTCAGCATGCAGAGGGAACCTGGAGCAGTGAGCAAGGCCATAGGCTTATAAAACACCCCTGAGCAGGGCAGAAACTCTCCCGAATTCACGACTTGCAATTTCTACCCTTCTCTTCTGTGATTCCATTTTCTATCTGCTCTGATGAATCACTTGTACAACCAGCTACTCATTGGTCTGGTGCTGTACTTACAGATGCCTTCACTCCCATAGGCGAGCTCCGGGGGAATCTTCATGAACCGCCGTTCATTCACACACATGCCGATGAGACCTTTGTCCATCCCAGCAATAAGCTGACCTTTTCCCACAAACACATTGAACGTGGATCCTCTGTCATAGCTAAAGAGGGGAAAAAAAAAAAACAAACCAACACACACACACCAAAAAAAAAAAAAATTTTTGAGAATTTAAACTGCACCTTGTCTCCCCATTGCCCTGTCAGCATAACTTTATTGTGAGACTGCTGCTAAGAGCAGGTGCAAATCTAAATGTTTCTAAGACTTTATCCCAGCTCTCCTGTTCACTGCTCACGATCTGTCTGAAATGCATTTTAGCAGCATGCGATGTTATACTGCAGATTCCCAAAGCCTGTAACTAGAAACAGCTAATTTATACAGTAATACTGTAAGAAGCAAAGGAGAATTAAGGAAGAAAAGGAAAAATTGAACACTATTGCAAGAGCTGAAAGGATGGCTGCTCCCACAGTAGGAGCTCGACATACTGATTTTTGTGAGTAACCCCACAAAAATATGCAAGCTCAATAAGCTTTATGACACAGGACACGATGGTTGGTGTTTCTCTGTGGAAGAAGGGGAAAGGGATAGGGATGCCTTTTCACACACTAGTTGTGAGATTTACCAGTTGGTTATTTATTTTCTCTAATTGGTTACTTGTTTTCTCCTCCATATTACCAACTCTCATGTCATTAAAGACTTAAAGAGGAAAAAACAGGAGGTAAGCTTTGAACAGCGAGTTTGACAGATCAAAAATCAAGATATTCAGTAAAAAGCTCCTCCACTGTGATAATATTTGAACACTTGAAAGGCAAAAGAAATGATGCTATAATGATTTAAAGTTTTCCAGAGAGGACAGACAACATCAGTGTTACCACAGCAGAACACTGACATGAGCTTACGTAGCTAGTTTGACCACCTTAAATCTGCACAATGACCCTACTTTCCTGTGCCTGAATTGCTGCTGTTACTTAGTTTTTTGAAGTGATATATAACATACATCAGGAAGTATTTCAGAAGCTTTGTGCTTATTTTACATTTACTGCTTCCATTGTCACAAATTCCTTTTCTAATTTAAAGGACTTGTTGAGGTGGCTTTTTTCTAAATAAAAGGCAGCCCTGCAAAAAATAAGTTTAAAAAAAAAAAAAAGGCTTGTGCCTCTTTCCCTGTTAAAATTATTCTGGAAAGCAGCCAGTAGCTAGATATCACTCAGGAAATTATGTCAAACTTTCCTTCAAAGATTGTACCCATCGTTTCCACAACATACTGAGCCTCCTAACAGTCCCAGAGCCCCAAATATTTTACTGAATGAACACTGTTTGCTCCTTTTTTTTTTTTCCTGGCAAACATCAAAAATAGACAACCCTCTACACAGAGCATTCACTTTCACTTGCACAAATATTCCTACTCTGAGGCAAGGATGTAAAATATTTAAATTAGATTCTGACAAATCCTATCGTACACACAAACCCATAATTAAGATGTTAAATAAAATAACAGGTACTAAAAAAAAACCAAAATGGTATTTTGTAGAAATTGACAAAGCTTGGCAAACACATCTGGGATTGGCTTCAAACAGAATAAATTATTTTTATCAAAAAAAACCCAACCCTACAATTAAGAAAACATTTAAGCAAAGAACTGAACAAAGCATGAACAGATCATGAAGCTTTGCAGGACTGACTTTGCAGATTACTTTGAATGAAGCAAAATTAGTTTCTGTTGGTGGATATTTACCAAATTAACATCAGATGACTAAGCAGTTAAATTCAGACTTTAATATGGAAGTATTTTTATGGCCATGGAATTAAAAATGCAAATACTGATAGTGAAAAAAAAAAAGAATAAACAGGCATACTAGTTCATTTATGTGACACAGTCATGATTATTAAGACTTTGTCAACAGTCTGCTAACAGGAAGAGCAAGTATCACCATCTCCTACTTGGAATTAAAAAAACAGTAATTTTAAACCTCAAGAACATTTTCGAAAAGCTGAAGAAGCAGCAAAGTAAATCTGCCCTTAATTCAACACCCAGAGTATTTTCTAGATCAATTTCCCAGTAGTCTTTGACTAAACTGATGTTGGTAAGCTCTTTGATAAACTTAAAAAAACAAAACAAACCCACAACCAAAACAATAAACAGGTAGCAAATCAGTCAGGTAGAAAAATGGACTTTCTAATGGTTTAGTTTTATTGTAGATTGACTGAATATCTTTAATTTGTATATAGTGACCACTGAAGATTTTACAGCAAATACTCCAAAATATTTATTCTATTACCCAACAGAGAATAAAACCCTCCTAATTTGCCATTGTCTCAACATGATAAACCACTGTCATCAACCTGAAAGACCATAGTTAGTGAACAACAAAAACGTGTGTGAACATGAGCCTCCATCTGCAAAAAAGGCTGAACAAACCTGACTTTTTGCACCCTTCTGAAATGAAGGTAGCCATGCAAAAACTCAGAGTTGACTGTCATCATCGATACACATTTACTGAAATTTAGAGGACTTATTATAAATAATAAATATATTATTCATATAAATAAATGCTGCACAGCCTGTTCCTGCCACAAAGAATTCAGAGCAAAATGACAGGGAACTTGTAATTACATGAGCCAACACTGGGGAAGCCCCTCTGGGTGCCCCGCCTCAGGGCAGCAATCTGCTGCACAACTCAGCATATCAGGAAGCCTTGGTATGTGTCTGCAAAAATCAGAAACAATATTTCTGAACACATGGCTGTTTTTCCAATTGTTGCATATTTGTAAACCGTGCTGCGAGGGTGCTACCTTTGTGCGTCCTCACACCTGCAGCTAAGACTTATTTCTGATCCCACTCTTAGGCTTCCTAATGCCAAAATAACAGCAGAAAAGTGGCCAGATACTTCACTGTACATAGGTCATGTTTATTTACAAGTAACTTATCCAATAATTTATATTTAAGCACAGCCTGGTAACTCATAGATTTGTGGCAAAGATGATTCAAAAATGTTTTGTGTTCAGGCTCAAACCTGCTTGAAGAACACAAAGGAAACATATAGAAACAGCAACATCTGGTTAAATACTGTGGGAGGCTGTGCTACCGTACACACCCCTGCTCACCAGGCAAACCAAACATCTTTACGGTCTTTTGAAGCAGAAAGGTCCTGGTCAATGCCTTGGAAGAATATGGTGGGGATCCATCCATTAGTACACGCAAACTACTGCAAACTGAACCCAGCCCCTCCAGAAGTCTTGCCTGTATCTCCCAGCACTCACACCCCAGTTCTTTGTTCTTTCATGCTTCAGACGTGTCCACATAGTGGCCTGAACAAAAAAAAAATTATGTTTGTTCCCGTGGTGGCCACGTGCATCTTGCGTTCTCGCTTGTATGACACTGCACTGCTTGCCACTGACCTGCTTCCAACTGGTCACCTCAAAAGGTCTACCAGAACGCTTCTGGGATAAAACAGTGGGTGGGACCTGAACGGAACCTCAGATGCGGCCTCCACCCNCCCAGGGCCACCATCTCCAAACATCCACACTTCCTCGCTCCCCTCCTCTCCCCAACGCGCACCCTCACACGAACCAAACCACGAGGGGGATGAATCCCGAGGGGAGAAGGGGGGG